>CP116447.1:67241473-67458973 GCA_028216015.1 Quercus dentata | reverse complement strand
AAATAATTAGTCAAATTATTAAAAAAAAAAAAAATAGATGTAACACATCCATACATATAGATACATTTAAAATTAAACACAATTTTTTTTATATAAAAATATAAATAATTAGTCAAAAAAATTTTTTAAGTAAACATAATTAGTCACATATTAAAATTCTTACCTAAATTTAATACAACTTATGATCATTTTTTTCCTAATTTTTAATAAGATATAACGTATGGTAATTTTTATTGAATATAAGTAATTTGTTAAAAAAAAATTACACTTTATCCACATGTGGTTTTTTTATCTATTAAATCTTTTGGGGCATTGTCCCAGTAGCACCGTCCCTTCAATAATTAATTGATTTTACAAAATATCTATAAACAAATTAGCATTTAGCTGTACTATTAGAGGTTTGAAGGAACATTTTTCTTTTTCTGCAGGTATAACGATGCTATAAATTCGCTGAAGCGGTTGCTAAATTGTTTCACTTGTGATGGAAGAAGAGGATATTGGACCCTAAGGTTGTCAATTAATTTGGAGCACACCGGGTATCCCAATGAGAGCCTTTACAGTTGCTGAAGATGGATTACAGGATCCATGGTTGCATGCTGGTTAGAAAAATGAAGATAAATCGGACAAAAGAGTAATTAACGTTAAATCTTTATAAATTATAATATTATGTTTGCCACCACCTATTTAATTTTTACAAAATCTATCTTTTAGATTTTCTTTTCTCTTAATTTTTTAGTTTTTTATGTTTTGAGATGAGAGAGATATAAAAAGATAATGAAAATACAAATTTACCTTTATTTTTAACAAATGTGGATAATGAAAGACAAACGGAGCTAATTTCAGGTAGGTAAAGTGCTAATTTTTAAAATACAGTTAGACAAAGTGTTTTTTAGGCAAACTATAGGTAGGCAAAGTGTAATTTCCAAAAAAAAATTATAGTTCATTAATTTAGATTCTTAGTATTTTGCACTTATTAACTCATTTGGCACAAAGATTAAAAAACTTAAGTGGACACATATACAAACTTAAGTGGATAATTATAGTGTGATCACCACATAAATTTAGACACATGACACAAAATTGGATTCTAATTTCAAATTCTAATTGAACTTTCTCTAAACCTTACCTATTAATATATATATATATATATATCTATATAAGTTTTTAATTAAAATTTAATTATATTTGATATTTAAAACCTCTATTAGAATCTTAGCTCATTATATTTTTTTAAATGGTAGAATATGTATATATATAAAATAAAAATGTGTAAGAGGGATGGCAGAACTTATGCGCCCAGAGTAATACGAAGGGAGATGGACGCTGATGTGCTTCCTAGTAAGGATTAGGGGATTCAATCCTAAGTCTTGTTGGCCCAAAACCTAATGGTAGAATATATGGTTTCATGTATAAACAAATTCATAATAAAATATCTTCTCAAAAAAATCATAATAAATACTTAATGCTTGAATATACCATATAGAAACACAAATATAATAAGGGTTGGGTTCAAGTTATACCTAATATAATTTTAAGCAATGTTACACCACCCAATAATTTATTATTGAATTAATATTTTGAAAATCCAACCATTGAATTATAGGTTCCATATGTACTTAACATGTGTGCCAATTTTCATATCAATCGGATGTTATTTACCATTTGATCCATAAACTCATCTTTTATGCATTATTTTAAACTACAAAAACTTGAATTTTAATAATTGATTGATGATATAACTATTAATGTTTGATCACCTTAAAATTTTTCAAGCATAGAGAATATATGAAGATAATGTAATCTAACGGTGGATTTGTCAATATTCGAATCCAATTAAAAAATATTGAGTGGTGTAACTCTAAGCAATGTTACATCACCCAATAACTTGTTATTGAATTAATATTTTGAAAATCCAACCGTTGAATTATATGTTCTATAAGAGTCACACATTTTTTAGATCATTGATTTTTATTAGATCTAATGGTTAAAAAAACACTAATGCCATGTCAGACTTGATATCATTAACTCATTAAATTTTCTTCTAAAAATAAACATAAGAGCATCACCAGCAACGTCTCCAAATTTTTGTCTGTTTGGAGAGTGAACAATGACATTTAACTTTTACCTACTCACTTTTTTAAATACAATTTCCAACAGATTCTCTATCTCATTCTCTATCTTATTTAAATATTATTTCTTCATTCATTGTTTATTCTTTTTTTAATAACTATATTTTTCAGTGAGAAGTGTTATGTTCACAACATTTTACGCAATACTTTCACAACAAAATTTATGTGGAAAGTTGTTACTAGTTCTAATTTGAACCCACTATTTAAATTATTTTTTTACTCACCAATATCAACTAATAACAATCTGTCACTTAAAATTTATTGTGAAAATATCGTAATAATGTTACTCAATTTTGATTTCTTATTCCTTATATTATTTTCCTTTCTTTCTTTAGTTTTTTTTTTTCATCCATACGTTTTTTTTTTTTCTTTTCTTTTTTCTTGTTTTTTCTCCTTCACACACGTACACCTACCCCCAATATCTATCTTCACTCTTTGTTTGACTTTCTGTTTTTCTAGTTATCTCCAGAACATTTCTCCCCTTCTCCCTCTCTCTTTTGTTCTCTTTCTCTTACACACACACACAAAAATTTCTCTCACTCAATCTCACACAAACAAATTCTCTTTCATACACACATAGATCACTGGTAGAGAACAAAGATTAGAGTCCTCCCCACTTCTAAGAACATGCGGCTTAATCACCATATTGGTCAAATCGGCGTTCTACATGGGTTTTTTTTTTTTTTTTTGATTAGTTTTATTTTATTGTTCAGATTTCATTAGGCTTATGAGAAAGATTGTTTTTGTGTTTCAAATCTTTCGATTGGGTTTTTGTTTTGATTGTGGTATGTTTTAGATTGTAACCATTGAGATCGAGAAGCACGAGAGAGTGAAGAAGAAAGAGAAAGGGAGGAAAGAGAAAAAAGTCTTTTTTTTTTTAATTCAACCGGTATTATTTTAAGGAGAAATATTCTTTAGATATGCTACAGTGATTGCTACAGTGCTCTCCATACTTGGAGTGCTACTGTAGCAAATCTTAAAAAAAAAAAAAAAAAAAAATTGGAGATGCCTTTGAGTCTGCTGGTGATGCTCTAAAGTCATTTAAATCTTTCACCTTCCACGTTGTCTTCTTCTTCTACCTCTCTCATCTGCCTGGACATGAACTCCTCTAATGAACCAAATAAATTAACAAGGTAATCGATACATTGTACTTTTATTGTGGTACAAGCAGGAGATCTAAAAACATGCAACATCTAGAAGATCCTTTTAAAAGACTTCTTAGAAGTACTAGCTATCCAAATCTCAGATTTAACATCGTCTAACATGCAATGACCACTAGACTGCAACATCTTCTCTACAGTATATTCATATGGGATTTTGGGTGGAGGGCATAACTTCTCTATTAGGAATACTAAAGAGTCAACAAACAAGACGAGCCCATCACAAAAAAATAAAGTTAATAAATCAGTTAGTTTGCTAATGTAGTGAAGATTGTTTATTACTCATATCTGTTTGCTTCAAGAGAATTGTCAAATAACAAATTAATTCAATTGTTGCCTATTCCCAACAAATCTATTTACACAGATGTATATCATTCACATCTAATTGAAAAGATGAAAAATGCTAATGCCTTATCACTTGTTGAGTTATTTGGTTCCATTGGAGGAGTTCATGAACGTCCTGGCATATGAGAGAGAGAAGAAGAAGACAACGGTGGAGGGTGAGAGTTTAATGACCTTTTGTTTATTTTTAGAAGAGAATTTAATGACTTAATAATATATAATTTGACATGGCACTAGTATGTTTTTAACCATTAGATCTAATGGAAATCAATGATTTAAAAAATATGTTACTTTTATAGAATTACACCAGGTGTAACTTGAACCCATCTCATTAATAATTATCATAATTGTAGAATTTCATATTTATACAAAACATAAAAGCAATAAAAGAAAATAATATTGTGTTAAGGGATGGATTCTAGTGAATTCTACAAAATCTTCTAAAATAATTAATAAATTAACTCCATAAAAGTTACACATTTTTTAAAGGAAAATACTATGTCCACAACATTTTTACAAAACTTTCATAACAAATTTTTAGTGATAAGTTGTTATTAGCTGCTACGTGTTAGTTATTACATGTAGGCAAAAAAGTAGTTTAAGTCACTGATTCAAATTAGAGCCAAAAACAACTTACCACCTATAATTTGTTGTGAAAATGTTGTGGATGTAACACTTCTCTTTTTTAAATGACTAATTTTTTAGAAATGCGATATCCGTAACATTTTTACATCATTTTCACAATAAATCCTAAGTAACAAGTTGTTACTAGAACATAAACAAGTTATGGAGTAAGATTTATTGTGAAAATATTGTAGATTTGCCAATTGTCCTAATTTTTTATTTTTACTAGATGCCATGACAAATAGTAAATTATTGTCCACATTGTTGTGTCTACCTCTACCGAAATTAACACCACTCGTCTCTCCCATCAGTTTATATATCTTATAGTTTTACTTTGTAGTTGTCGACAGTTTACTCAAGAATATGACGGTGAGTGTGACAATTAAAGTGAAATCTTCAAAATATTGGATTTATTTTTTACATTTAGCAATACTTTTGGAACATTTTAGTTAGTTGTTAAGTTTGTAAGACTATTTAGCAATCTCGCATCTCGAGACTCTAAAACTCGAGTTTAATGTAGAACTTAAGTCTCTTAGACTTGAGTTGCAAGTGATGGTAAGTTGATGTGGAATAAAAAATACACATGGAACTTGAGTCTTTCTTGAATTCTTCAAGTTCACATTTTCTTCAAGTTCAGATTCCTCTTTTTCAGATCTGGTTTTCTTCAGGTTCTTCTTCAGATTTGGTTTTCTTCTTTGGCTTCTTCGGATCTTCTTTAGATCTAGATCTTCTTCTCTTCATCTCCTTCTCCTTCTCCTTCTCCTTCTTCAGATCTACTTCTATGGAACTTGAGTCTCTTCAACTCAAGTTCCATGTAGATAAATTGTTCTACGCCAGCCGTAGAATTTGAGTTTTAGAAGCTCAATTTTTGTCACCGAACTGGAATTTCTAAAACTCGAGATGCTAATTTACAATATAGTTTCAAAAAAGCACTTACTATTGAAAATGTTTCAAGAATCATGTTAAATTGCATATTTCCTCCAAAATAACAACCAAACACATGGAGATGGAGATGGAGCTACTCTTCTTATTGTAGCCTTTTCAAATCATATGCAGCACTTCCCTATGGAGACCGGCAGCGATGATATATGGAGGATCATGCGCACTTTTCACCAAAAGACGTCATCAATGCTAGTTGGACAGCGAAAATTCATCCTAAAAACTTTATACTTCTCCCCCATTTTATTTTATTCCAATCTATTTCTACGTCCCAAAACAATAGATGTTAACTATGTAAAAAATCCATCCCAAAACAATATATAGGGACAAAAGTTTATCAAATCCACCAAACCAAGTGAAAAAAAAAAAAAAAAAACAATTTTGATGATAAAATACTAAAATAAAATGTTTTGAAGCTTTTCAAAACTAGATGTTCACATTCCACTTCTTTGACGCTGAGGAAAAGATTTTTTTTCAATAGAGGAGAGAGAAGGTGGAGGTAAAAATTTGGGATCTAATGCAATACCTTAAGAGCATCTCTAATAGATTAGCTAAATCTATTTTTTGGAGAGCAAACCCTAAAAATTAACTCCAACAGATTCTCTAAATGCAAAACTTTTCCAAATATTTTTTGAAGTTGCTTCAGTGGTTCTCTTGATATAGAAAAGACTGTAGCAACTCCATAAGTTTATTTTATCCTAAAAAAATTACCCAACCATATTAAATAACTATTCTTTCTCTCTCATCAAAACTCTTTTCCTTCTCTCCATTGTGCTCTTGGTTTCTCTCCAGAATACATCAACGCAGCTCTCTCTATTTAGAAAATCTTCTCTCACAAAATCAACCCATCATCGCTGCTCTCTCTCACAAAATGACTTGCATTGTGGCTTTCAATCGAAGTTCACTCAACCACGTGTGACGAAGAATGGAGGTCTAAAAACATTAGCTCAACCTTGAATATTGGTACCCAAAATTTTGATTTTTTAGGGATTTTGTCATGTTTGAATTTATTAGTTTATTGTACGAGTTGATGATTTGGTGGTTTTGAATGATTTGCTATTGTTCTTCACCACTATCTAGGTTTAGGTTTTGGGTTTTTTCTCCCTATCTCTCTTTCACTCTATTTCTTGATCTTATCTCTATTTTTCTATTTAATTAATCTTATTAGAGTCAATAAACTAATCTGATTCCCTTAAAGTTTCTTATTTTCTAATAAAAATTTTGGTCTCATCTCTATTGCGCATCAATTGTTCGATAGAGAAGACATAGGTGTGTTTAAGAACTAATATGGAAGGCTTTTTTTTATAAAACATGATTTTTTTTTCTTGATATACTTAATAAGTGGAGCACGGGCAACAAAGTATTTTTCTAATACTTTGTTTTTATTAATTTTCATTGTGTTTCATTTCAATTGTATTTGTATATTTGCATTGCTTATATAGAGGCTTATATTTGTACATTTGCATTGCTTATCAGAGCACCTTTTTATTTGTTATTGAATACTGGTCATAAAATTTGAGATATAGAATTGTCTTTGAAACATTTATATTTTAGTATTGGACTATTGGATGCATTGATAGATTACTACATAAGCTACATTCTTCTTGATCGATTAGATTGATAATCTCGACATCCTATGTTTAACTTTGGCATTTGTTGATGGTTTTAATACAAAGTGGTTGTAACTTTGAATTCTGGTTTCTTAAGATATATGCTTACACGTGGGGTATGCTTCTTAGAGTGATTTGCTCTATTTAATCTTTCCATATTAGAGATGTTGGTTGACTTGGTTTTTGCAGTAGTCGTTAGGTCTAAACATTGAAAGGAGTTGCTGTCATTTAATTTTTCCATATTAGAGGTGCTAATTTAATCTTTCCATATAACAGGTGCTAGTTGACCAAAGAATGGCATATGCCTTCTCTAAGTATAATCTATCCTAAACATAACATCTAATGTGTGAATATTGCATGGTTCTTTTAAGTATCAATATGTGAATTATTCATGCATGTTGCAATAATTGTGTGTTTTTTTGGTGGCAGCAACTTGGGAAATTTGTTCCATGGGTTGTAATACAAATTATGAACGTAATATGCTTCTAAATGACTTTGATTCTAATGATGATTTTGAGATAATTGCGCTTCTTGCATTGGAAGAAGAACAATTAGAAAGAGAGAGGGCATTAACATCACATTGTGGTTCTGTTCCGGGCCGTAGGTTCATCAAACGTGATCACGAGCAAGGCCACCAAAGACTTTTCCAAGACTATTTTGCAAAATCACCAGTATATCCTCCTAACGTATTTTAGAGGAGGTTTCAAATGAGTCGTTCTCTTTTTCTACGTATTAAATTTAATCTAGAAGAGAAAGTTGAATATTTTGTTCAAAAAAGAAATGTTGCCAGAGTGCTTGATTTGTCTTCCCTTGAGAAGATGACTGCCACACTAAGGATACTTGTGTATGGAGTAGCGGCAGATTTTCTGGATGAATATGTGAGAATTGGAGAAAGCACTGCAATAGAGAGTCTCAAAAAATTTGTTGAAGCCATAGTCGATATTTATTCTACAGAGTACTTGAGGTCACCAAATAGCAATGACATTGCTAGGTTGCTAAGACTTGGTGAAAGGCGTGGATTTCCGGGGATGTTAGGGAGCATTGATTGCATGCACCGAAAATGGAAGAATTGTCCATCGGGGTGGAAAGGTCAATATACTAGTCATAGTTGTGAGCCAACAATTATTTTGGAAGTAGTAGCATCATATGATCTTTAGATATGGCATGCATTTTTTGGGTTACCTGGGTCTCATAATGACATCAACGTGCTAGACCATTCATTTATATTTACCAAGCGAGCTCAAGGCCGTGCACCTTCGGTGAATTACTTAATCAATGGTCATGATTATACAATGGGATACTATCTTGTTGATGGTATATATCCTCCATGGTCCACGTTTGTAAAGACAATCCCAACTCCCCAAAGTAGAAAGAGAAGTATTTTTGCTACAACTCAAGAGTAAACAAGAAAGGATGTAGAGCATGCATTTGGAGTGTCAAGCTCGATTTGCAATTGCTCATGGGCTTGCACATCTTTGGAGAACAGAAGCTCTTGATTACATTATGAAGGCATGCATAATATTGCATAACATGATAATTGAAGATGAACATGATGCCAATGGAGTAGAAGACTTTGATTATGAACAAGTGCCTAAAAGCATCCTTACAATAGTGTCCCACGAGTCTACTGAAGAATTTAGTCGGTTCACGACATTCATTGTAGCCCATGAAAAAATTAGAAATAGAGAAACTCATTCTAAACTCCAATTGGATCATGTTGAGCACTTGTGGCAACGATATAGTGAATTGTAGGATCATCTAATTTTAAGTTTTATGCTCGCATTAATTTTTATGTCTTTAGTCTTTATTGTAATTTGAAATTTCTCTTCATTTATCAAATCTATGTTAATCTTGAAATTTCTCAAGCCTTTTTTGAAAAATATGACTATTGAGAAATATTATCATTTGAAAAAATATGACCCTTTAAAAAAAGGCTATTGAGAAAATATAATTGTTGGAAAATTTGAAAATGTTACTGTTGGGAAATTTAAAAATATAGCTATTAGGAATTTGAAAAATATAGATGTTGGGAATGAATAAATAAATATAAAAAAAGATTAAAGAAATATTAAAGAAAAAAATAAAGAAAGAATGAAGAAATAATATTTAAATGAGATGGAGAAAGGATAGAGAATCATTTGGAAAGTGTATTTCAAAAAGTAGGCATGTAAAAGGCAAACATCATTGTTCACCTTTCAAACAGCACAAAATTTTAGATAAGCTATTGGAGATGCTTTAATAAATCTTCATGGCACTTTATTTCAAATTGACAGCACATCAAATTCATAAAAGACCATTTTACCGCTTGAAATTTTCAGAGCCCACTTGTTTGTGTTGAGTCCAAATATGATGATTTAAGTGTACGTTTGACATTAATTATTTTTGCCAGCTTATTTTTGGTATTATTCATGGGTCCCACTGCAAATTTTGATACTATTCATGAGTCTCACTGTACAATTTCAACTAACTTTTATATTTATCTACAGTACTTTCAATAAAAAGTTTTCAGTTTTAGCTAAATAAGTTGTTCCCAAATGGACACTAAGAGCCAAAATCCCAAAATTATGATCTATTTTGATTAACAGTCAAATGAACTCTAAAATTCAATTCTCAAAAAAAAAAAAAAAAAAAAAAAAAAAACTCTAAAATTCACTTGACAATCAAATTTCATCTAATTATGACCAAATCCATCTTCCTAAACTATTTGACCAAGGTTTGATGGCAATTTAACCAAAATTTTGATCATCTGATCGTCACAAATTTAAGCCCATGTGAAAGGTCATGAAATTTCCATAAAATGATTACTTAGAAGCCAAAATTGGACTTGAAAAGAGCAATATATCTCAAAAACAATGAGAAACTAGCCAAAATTCTTAACCATTTTTGAGAGTGCATCATAAAGTTTGATTATGGTTTAATCGTCATTAAATCATAATTAGATAGCATTGAGTTGGTACCAAAAAAAAAAAAAGTGTCGTTAGAAAAATTTAGTGATAAAATTTGATTTGGCATGCTTAGAGTACAAAATTTCGCACAAGGGTTGTACCTCAATTGGCACTTCCTAGTAGCATATATGGTTAGAATCTCCCCTCCACCACTAAACTATAGTATTGTAAAACAAAACATATTGTTTTTCTTTGTTGAGTGTCATCTAACCTCAAAATGCCATAAGTCATTTTTAGAACTTGACAGAAACACACATGACAAATCACAAGCTTTGATAATGAACTTTTCTAATTTCTTATAAAGAAAGGAATTCATCAAAATCACAAGAAATGTGTATAATTCTAATGAACAAGTTATTTTAAGAAATTGACATTAGTTTCACTCTTCTAGTAATAAGAGTAATCATTATAGAGTATTGGATGTCATAGATTACAATTGCATTATGGTCTTCTCCATGCAACTCCACTGGTGTTATATGTTGGGTTAAAATGAATTGGCCCCTTAGCAAATTAATTAATTATCTAAGTTAATTAATTAGTCAAATTACATGCAATAGCATGGTGGCACAAACAAATCACCAAATAACTAAATGCCGGAAATTAAATTTGACACAGATGATTTGTTTACGAATGGGGAAAACCATTGAGGCAAACACCCACCGGGTGAATTTAAGGTCACCACTCACGAGAGTCCACTATTATCAATCACAAGCGATTATAAGTAAAAGGAATCTCAGTACCCAATACCAACCTAGTTGAACCCTTACCCCAATACCCAATTGGACTTGTATTGTAGCGGCAATCTTTCCGTTCAATGCACGAATCCTAGTACGTGACTAACCAATGATGCACAGATCCTAATACGTGACTAACACACCAACTTTAGGAAGATTGTTGGTAGCAAAGTTCTTAAGTTCATCAACAATGAAGATCAACAAGCTCCTTGGTCACAAAACCCATGGCGTAAAGTTGTAATAACTTCTACAAAGAATATGATGAACTACAGTAATTTATGCTTCCGGTCACAATATGCATGGATTATTCTTTTGCAACACCTTGCATCACCTTGTAACGGCTCTTAAACTAATTCTTATATATGTCTAAGGTTATGAGAAAAGAAACCCTACATAAATACTCAAGGATATGCATGTAATCAGATCTGGAAAACCTGATTTCATAATTCTCGACAGATACAACTTGTGTCAAGCTTTAGTAATAATTCTCGATAGAAAGGATTTTGTCGAAACTTCTGTCGAGCTTTAATGAACAACATTTCCTTCACTTGTTTCTTTGTCAGATTTGCATGGCTTCAATACTAAACTTGAACACTTGTTTTTTGAAGTACTAAACACATCCTAGATCTACCCAATTACAAGTAAACTGCGTTTTCTTAAAAGATTAGCCGATTACATAATTATGTCCCTAACATTATATCAACCAAGCCATTTTATAATTATTGTTACATTTGCGTCGTGGTCTTCTCCATGTAAAAATGAGAAAATAAAATTTAGATAATTATATTATCATAGTACATAGGCCTAAATGTAGGGTTGAAGCCATTGATTCTCACCGATAAAGGACACGTTAAGGAAAGGAGAAGCTTGAGTATCATTGAGTCTTGGTCATATTTGCCCTAGGAACTGAGCAATGGTATTCTCCAAAGAATATCGCCTACATTTTGACAATTAAATCAAACAACAATTGTATTAGTTCTTCAAATGAATTGGACTTAGAAACCATTCGTTGCAGTCTATGTTGGAAATATAGTGTTGAAGATTGCTCAAATTAATTAACAAAATTACAAGGCAATATCAATAATATATCGGTAAAACAAGATATGCTCAGATTAACTTATAAACAAAATAGACAAGAGCAAAGACGTATAAATTAAGATTAACTAAAACTTATCGCTAAGGTATGAAACTAAATCCGTTGTCCTTAATAAGTGATTTCACCATCATTGGAATAAAGCAGTCGGTGCAAATGACTCGGATAATCACTCTCCATGAGTTTGAACTCACAAAACGAGTTCAAACTTGTCACAAATGCCCAAGAGAAAGTTTTTAGTAAAAGACAGAGGATAAAAGTATCAAAGTAAATTTCTAATCTTTATTAACTAATCTTCTATATAAAATTTGACACTCTTAGGCTCTTAAAATGAAGCAGTCAAGGGAAAAAAGGGTGAAAAGAGAAAGACAAAATTGGGGGAGTTTTTGTTTCCCATTGATGCCACAACCATTGTGTATTTTCTACAAAAGTGGGGAAGGTCTTTGGCTGACTGTTGCTAAGGAAAGAAGAGAAAATTTTGGGTTTTGTTTGATGCCAACAACTCACACACTTTGTAGGAATATTCTAGAGCTTTGGCTTGAGCTTTCCAACCAAAGTTCATGGGCTTAAGTTTTAAATTCATCCAATAATTTTAAAACATTCCCAACAATCCCCCACAAGTTTTAAAATTTGATTTTTCAAAAATTGGGCAATCACAAGATGAAATAGTGTTGATGCCTTGTGGACTTGAATCAAAACTTGGTATTTGTATTCTAGAGTTCACAAAATCTTGAACCAGTTTCATGAACCACAAGAATACGAACACCTTTGCTTGTGAATTCTTGGACGAGTTCTCAATTTGGTACATTTTGACGATGCACCCTACTTGGATTTTCCTGAGTTCTCTAGAGAGTTTGCCACCACTCTCATAGGAGGTGGCCCTACCTCCACACTCACGTAGTTGAATTCATCAAGTGTGTACTACCACACACCACCCATAAAGGCTATGAATTCATTGAAAGTCTTAAACTCAACCTCACTAGTTTGATAGTAAGCACTATCTACACCATAGGGAGGGACAGTGAAATCTCAATCTCAATAATAGTGCTATCTTGAATCTCTCCATGATGCCCATTGAACCTTTTGTTGACATAGGTTGGGTTGTCATCATGGGTGATTCACTCAGTGGGCTTAAGTCTCATCCCTCTCGATGTATATCATAGACCAATTGTCTAGTTAGCCCTTTGGCTAGAGGATCCACAAGATTCTTTTCTAACCGTACAAATTCCATGGCAATTACACCATTGCTTATGAGTTGCCGCACTATATTATGTCTTAGGTGTATATGCCTCTTCTTCCCATTATAAATTTTATTTCTTGCACACGAAATTGCAGCTTAGGAATCACAATGCAATGATATTGATGGTAATGGCTTATCCCATTTTGGTATATCAGTAAGTAAATTTCTAAGCTACTTAGCTTCATTACTTGCCTTTTCTAAAGCAACAAACTTAGACTCCATTGTTGATCTAGCATTACAAGTTTGTTTAGAAGACTTTCCAAGATATAGCTCATCCACCTAAGGTGATAACATATCCACTAGTGGAGTTGGTCTCATCATTATCTGATATCCAATTTTCATCACAATAACCTTCTAATATTGTTGGACAACTTGTATATGTAAGGCCTAAATTCAAGGTGCTTTTCAAATATCTCAAGAGACAAGTTAGTACATTCCAATGTTCATAGGTAGGATTATGTGTATATCTACCAAGTCTACTAACAGCATATGCAATGTCAAGGTGTACAATTCATTAGAAACATCACACTACCAATAATTTTAGCACACTCAAATTACGTAACAAGGGACCCTCTATTTTTCTTTAAATGTATGCTTGGGTCATATGGAGTTCTCATAGGGTCACAATTAAAATGATTGAATTTTTTAAGTACCTTATCAACATGGTGTGATTGGGAAAGTGTAATCTCTTCACTATTTCTAATGATTTTTATTCCGAAAATTACATCAGCCTCTCCAAGGTATTTCATATCAAAGTTTGAAGATAAGAGGTCTTTAGTACTTTTTAACATCCATGTCAGTTCCCCAAATTAACATGTCATCCACATATAGGCATATGATAACACCACTATCACTAGAGTATTTATTATCCACACATCTATCAGATTTGTTTACAAAAAATTCATTAGAAATTAAAGTGTTATCAAATTTTTCATGCCATTGTTTGAGAGTTTGTTTCAAACCGTATAATGATTTTCTAAGTTTACACACTTTATTTCTTGTCCTTGAACCACAAAACCCTCTAGTTGGTTCATGTAAATTTCTTTATCTAAATCACCATTTAAAAATGTTGTTTTGACATCCATTTAGTGACACAATCAATTTATGCATTGAGTCCATACCAATTAGAATCTTAATTGTAGTTAATCTTGTCACAGGTGAATAAGTGTCAAAGTAATCTATCCCTTCTTTTTGCGTATATCCTTTTGTCACTAGTCTAGCTTTGAATTTGTCTATGGTCCCATCTACTTTTAATTTCTTTTTAAACACCCATTTGCAACCGATGGTCTTGCATCCTCTAGTGAGTACTAACTCCTATGTATGGTTAGCCATGATTGGTTCTAACTCACTATGGATTGCATCCTTCCAAAAGGTTGCATCTACTAATTTCATGGCCTCTTGATAAGTTTTTGGGTCATCTTCAATAAGAAAAGCAATGACAAAATAAGGCCCAAAGTTGGTTCCATTTTTAGGTCTTTTACTACATCTTAACTCTTGTTCATCTAAGTTTGAACTTGATCTCACTTGGAGTATGATTGATGAGGATTCATTAGTGAGTCTTGTTCTCTTCATAGGAAAAATATGCTCAAAAAATTCAGCATCCCTAGTCTCCTCTATGGTGTTAGTCTCCAATACTAAGCACCTATAGGCAGGACTGTTTTGTGCATATCCTATGAAGGCTCTGTCCTTGGCTTTAGGACCTATATTTTCTTTATGTGGTTCAGGAATTCCAACCTTTGCCAAACAACTCCACACCTTAAAGTACCCTAAGTTTGGTGCACGTCCTTCCCATAATTCATATGAAGTTTTTCTAATCTTTTTATGTGGGGCTCTGTTTAATGCATGACATGCATAATGGGTAACCTCCCCCCATATGTTGGAAGGAAGACTAGAGCTAATGAGCATGGCATTCACCATATCTTTTAGGAAGCTGAAATTAGTTTAACTCAATCGATGTTATATTAATCGGCCATTTTATTATTATTGTTACATTTCCATTGAGATCTTCCACATAAAAATGAGAAAATAAATTTAGACAATTATATTATTATAGTGAATAGGCCTAAGTGTAGGGTTGAAGCCATAGATCCCCATCAATAAAAGACGCATTAAGGAAAGGAGAAGCTTGTGTGTCATTGAGTCTCATAACATAAGGAGGCCTCATGGTCATATTTGCACCAGGACACGAGCAATTGTATTCTCAGAAGAATACAGTCCTACATTTTGACAATTAAATCAGACAACAATTGTATTAGTACTTCAATTGAATTGGACTCATAAACCATTCTTAAAATAAATTATATATATATATATATATATATATATATATATATATATATATATATATATATGTTGCAATTCATAGGTTCTTACTTGTCACTTGCGGGGTCATTGAAATCATTCCAACCCTCTGGAGCAATGATATCCGACATTGATGTGTCGGCAAAAACAACACGTGCAAATGGCTTCCATGCTCGACCTAGCCATATTCTTCCATTTCCACCCACAGTGCGGTTGGTGAATGCAAAGCCGATATTCTCTTCCTGGGAACCTCCGCCTTGAGCTGTAATAACTCGAGTTATGCTTGTCAATCCTGGATCTACTGGGTTTGCCAGGGAAATCAATACACAATTCTGCAGTGTACAATTTAAAGATAACTTTATGTTTAAGGTTTTCTACTTTTGAGTATACTAGTAAGCTGGAAAGCTAGCCCAAGCTACTTTTATAAATGTGATATTGATAATAATATACTCTTGTTGTCTGTCTCTCCCAAGGGGAAAAGCTTGGACAAGGGATTGTTTTAAGCAAACAAAATCTATAAAATTAACAAACGTTTGGATTTGAATATTAAATATTAGCCCTGGTTAACCAACATGTTACCACAAACAAATAGTAATTGTCACCCTAAGCAGAATTAAAGAAAACCAATAAACCAATTACTTCAATAAAATAAAGTCAGCTCATTCTCTTTAGCAGAGGATTTGAAATGGAGATCATCATGTTCCTAGTACTTAGCAAGTTAGCATGTTGATAAATGTCCCTTTGAGATGGGGTGGCTTTCTTTCTTTTTTAGTATTTGCTTAGTGTTCCTATAATATTTTAGTTTCAAATGGTCGTGAGTGTGTACCGATTTGGATATTCTAAATTTCTATATTCATTATTACTATGTTACATGTTCTATATATTATTAACATGCATGCCAAATTTTGTGCAAAATGGATGTTAATTACCAATTGATCTATTAACTACCACATTAGGATCCATAGAAGGATCAATCTACACATCCTCTTGAGAAGGATCAACTCTTAATCTCTTATCCCTAGCCTTTGGCTTTTCTGGAGTCTTCTTTCATGACTCTACCGCTTTAAAGGTTGCTTCAATAGGTTCAATCTAATGAATAAGCTCGGAAGAGAGGGAACACTTAAAGCTTGGAAACTCAAAAATTTTGAAGATAGACACTGGAAGAAGAGGTTTTGTTTTCTAGAGGTATTTCTGTGGATATCAACAATGGTTTGAATAAAAAGATAAGAGAGACAAATAGAAGCACTAGTGACAAGGGCAAAAAGGAACAAGAGCCTATCGTAGTAATTGTATGAATGTGAGTCAAGGGAAGGATACTATGACAAGTTATCCTATAGAAAATACAGTTCTCCTTTGTAAGCTCATTAGAATCAAGCTTAGGTTCATCATCCTAAGTCATAGGTGTTCCTTCCACATAGAAGGGACACAACATCATCTAGAGGAAGGTCAATGAAAGAATAATCGGGATTACGAACAAGCGGCACGAAAGGGCATCAGAAACAACCTTACGGATTATTTGATACTTAAAACCCCTAATCCAAGTAGTCAAGAAGTGACCACCAGCAGCAGCAGCATGCACAGAGAGATTAGAGTATAATTTCCTAATAATAACTGCAGGAGGAGGTGATAGACCAGAACAAATAGACAACCAGCACCTAGACTTAAAAGTATTGCCTAAAAATGGACTAAGCTCATCTAAGACAACCACTCTCTCACTTCACATAGATCTATACTTAATCAAGCTATCAAACTTTTAGAAGTCAGAGATAGTATGAAATCTAGTGGAATTAAAGGATTCCCTAGAGGAAAAGGCACCCTTGGTAGACTTTTTAGCTAAAGTTTTCTTAAGAGCCATGTCTAAGTTCTAAGAGAGAGAAAAACAACATAAAGGAACAACAAAACATAAGGGTAGATTGCATTAGAGAGAAGCACAAGATATAGGAATGCCAATCTTTAAAATCTACATGATGTATGAGACAGACTTATGTGAGAAGCCTCTATTTATAGGCAACTCAATAATATTTAATTTGGAATTTTCTCTCAGCATTTATTGAGAGTTAATTACAAATTTTGAATTTAAATTCAAATTTGACCTTAATTTTGGTCTCGCATTTAATAGGAACATTCCATGAGTCTTTTCTTTTGACATTGCCATGTAGCTTTCTTCATTTGATGCTGCCACATGGCTTGATTTCATTTGCTAATCATTCACATAATCAATTGGAGATTAATTTGATCACAAATTTTTGATCATGAACAATCGCACGATTGTGAATACATCATAAAATTTTGATGTCTACAAGTGTGATCTTTGGTAGATGCTTGAAAGAGTAGAAGGTATAAAACCTCTTAGATCTCAAAAGAGTAGCTCTCCAAGACATTTAAAAAAAAAAAAAAAGTGCTTTAGGGTTTTCCTTTTATACCAAGTAATTCTAGATTGAAACCCTAAACGTTTAATGGGATAACAAGCTTAATTTAAATTTTGTAGTTTGCAGTTTGATTAATCGAAGCATTCTCTTGATCAGTTGAGTTAGTCAACTTTTCACTAATGCTTTTTGCAGTTTGTACGTTATTGAATTTTGACTTGTAGCACTTTTAGCCATGTCTAAAATACTTCATAGACACTAAAATCTATTCCCAGACAAGTTTATATACTCATTTGCCAACACATGAAACATTTAGAACCTAAACATTTATATCTAAATATTTAGAACCTAACAGCAACAACCAAACTTATAGATAGTAATAGTTTACAATATCTTTCATTCTTGGTAATAAAGATTACTATTCTTAATGTAGTCTCTGTTCATTGTACCAAATGTGCTCTTAGTTTTAGTTTTACGGGTACTACACACTATAGTCTATAGACCATCACTATCTAGTAATATGAATGCCAAGGATTTTGGGCAATTTCTCGGGCACAATGTACACTGTATAGACTCAAAGTATCTCTCCTTTTACAAACACGTCCATTGCAATAGAACGCTCCAAAGGGATTTTGAATTGGGAAGACCCGTTTCATACGGGTTTGGGTATTTGTTGGTCATGGGTTTTTCAGTTTTGATGTGGCAATATTGATGTGAATTTTTTAATACAAATGTTGTTGCCACATCATCTAAAAATTGTCACATCATTTACACAGTATAGTCTATAGACCATCACTATCTAGTAATATGAATGCCAAGGATTTTGGGCAATCTCTCAGGCACAATGTACACTGTATAGACTCAAAGTGTCTCCTTTTTCAAACACATGTCCATTGCAATTGAACGCTCCAAAGGGATTTTGAATTGGGAAGACCCGTTTTATACGGGTTTGGGTATTTGTTGGTCATGGGTTTTTCAGTTTTGATGTGGCAATATTGATGTGAATTTTTTAATATAAAAGTTGTTGCCACATCATCTAAAAATTGTCAAATCATTTTTTCATTAGCCACATAGGCAATGAGATTAACAAGGTATCAGAATAATCAACAACACTAATTTTTTAAACTTCAAGGATCAAAATTGTTCATTTGAAATTTTAGAAACCAAAAATGATCACTTGATAAACTTCAAGGGTATTTTAGCTTATAAAAATTTATATGTTTATTTTCTCTAAAATTAATTTATCTCAAAAACTTTTGATTTAGAATACTTATTATCAAAGAAAACGAAACAATTGATTTAGGCTTATGTTTAGTTGCCATGAATACTTACTATCAAAGAAAACAAACCAATTTATTTGGATTATTCCATTTTTTTTCTTTTTTTAGTTGCCATGGCAACTATTGAAAGTGGAAACAAAACCTAACATAAGGTAAAATAAAATTTAATAACGAATGTAATAAAAAGTATAAATATAATTATGAAGTTACTCAAAATAATTAAATATTTGTAAACAAGTACTAAGTAGAGAGGTATCTAGGCTGTCAGTAGACACAAGCTTCGCTAGCCTAAATTTGTTCTATATTATTTTTAATATATTGAGATCCGATGTAATTGAAATATGCAATTGCACTGTTCAGTTCACCTCCCTTCCTCTCATAATATATTTTTTCTAATCTTACTTTTTTTACTTTCACTTTTTACTTTTTTAAAATTTTTTTATTATTTAATGGTTGAGATTTAAAGTTACTTTTTGTGACTTTAAATCTCAACTACTCATAGCAGTTGCATTAGGTGCAATAACCTAATTATTGAATTTGATCTCAATCCATTTTTAATAGATACAATAAAATTTAAATTTGTACTATATTATTAATAGGAGTATTAATGGGTAAAATAATTTATTTCCACCTAATAGGTATCTATAGGTGGTACACTAATTATTTAATAAAAATGAATTCTTATGGGTATATTTATAAAATTTTATAGAATATGTGATTTGGAATTGAATAATATGATATTCTTGTTCAACTTTGGTTATTTTGACAACAATTGAAAAAAAAGAAAAACATAAATATAAAAGAAATGTTCATAATACATAGTCGAGGAATATAAAATAATTGTATGCTTAAATTAGTAAATATAATTAAATATTTGTGAGTTTTTTCAAACAATATGTTTATACACATTTTTTTTTGTTGATAATTCGATAATTAGGGATAGGAGATTTGAACTATTTTCATTGAAAATATGAGAATATGCTAGTTGAGTTACAAATCTCTTGATATAATATATTAACATTTAAGAAATCAAAATTTTTTTTTGACATGTAATATAAATGGAACTAATAATTTAAATATTATAAACAAAATAAATATTACATATATATAAATATATGTATATATCTATACATATATGTATATATATATTTGGGTCAAAAAAATTTCTTAAAAAATATTTTAGAATCAACCCCATATATACGGGGCTCCAAATATTTTAGATAATATACCTGATAGAATGACCTTCCATTGCCATAGATGAAATCAATGGAACCTTGGATGTAGCAATCTCTGAAGTAATGTCGGCCCTTATCATCATGAAGGGTGTCTTGGGCTCCAAAGAATCCACAACCCCAGAACGCTGCTTGATCTCCAGATATCCTAAGTGCTACTGCTTGTCCTCCAATATCACCAGGGTTTGGAATAGGAGCCACATTCTAAAATTTTTGACATGTAAAAATAGATAGATGTCCTTTTGCAATATGAATAGGAAATTAGGCAAAACACACACATATATATATAAAGAACTTACACACACAATATGTTTGTAACAATTTTTTTTTTAAGAGAAAAAAATATGTTTGTAACATGATTTAACAAATGCTATTTTCTTACGTATAAAAAATAAATATATAACATTAATAAATAATAAAAAATTGGCAAAACTACAATATTAGTCTTTCAAGTTTACTCTATGTGCGCAATTAATCTCTCGAGTTTCAAGTGAGCGCAATTGGTCCATTAATTTTTAAAAATAAGTTGTATTAGTCCTTTTACTAAATAAGTCCAAATCTTCTATCTCACTATTCCTACTCCATTATAAACTTCACAAATAAAAACATGCTACATGTCTATGTATTTTATTAAATGCTAAATTTATACCTTTTATTTTTTCAATTTCCTAAAATAAATAAATAAATAAATAACCCATCATATTTAGGAAATTAAAATAATAGAAGACATAAATTTAGTATTTAATAAAATAGATGGACATGTGACATGTTTTTATTTGTGGAGTATATAGTGGAATAGAAAGAGTAGGATAAAAGATTTGAACTCAAAATAAATGCCATTAGTAGTGTTACTTACGTGGCTAACAGAACATTGACTTGATATTTTTTTAATGATGTGGAATTTTTTAATTAAAAAATTAAAATAATTAGTTTCCATATCAAATCAAATCTAAAGCAAATTGACCCAAGTTTAAATCAAATATAAAATTACAACCCAGTTCCAAATAAAATCACATACGATTGCGATTTTTTATATCACGAAAATATAAAAAATTATTAAAAAATTTGTTTCCTTTTTTTATTATTCAATAAAAAGTTTTAAAAAATAATACAGCATTCCCTTGGGTCAGGTGTTTTCCTCGGTAGGATAGAGGGATGGCCCATGTTCCATTGCATCTGATAGCGTTGCTTTTCATCTGGGGGAGGTCGGCCATCAACTTTTGATATGGATTTCTAGCGGCCCATAGCTTGGCCGACAACTTCAAGCTCGATAAAGTGTGAAAAAATTATTCGGGGTCAATGAGGCTGAGATAGGCTTTGGGCTTGTTGAATTAACCGAATCATTTGGATACCAAACATTAACGGAATCCAAAATCACAAACGTATGTGATTTTATTCGGAACTGTCATTTTAGATTTGATTTAAACCAGGGTCAGTTTGCTTATAGATTTGATCTGACATGAAAACTAATTATTCTAAATTTTTTTAATTAAAAATGTCACATCATTAAAAAAAAATGTTAAGTAATTGTTTTGTTAACTACGTAAGTAACATTACAAATAGTAATTAGTAAAATAATTAATATAACTCATTTTTTAAACTTGAAAGACCAATTGTGTTCACTTGAAACTTGAGGAATTAACATTGTAGTTTTGTCTAAAAAAATTAACTCCTAATCATGAAATAGACATTTATTGTTTCTTCTAAAAAAAAAAAAAAAAATTTCATATCTTTAATTTCTATGTTTTTATTCCTTCTAAAAACAAAATTCTATGTTTTTATTAAAAAGAATTACTTATATATTTCTTATATATTTCTAAGATATGCTATTATGGTATCAGAGTAATTAGAGGAAAGAAACAATGCATTAATAATTTATAAATTTTCTATTTTTATGAAATACATTAAATATATTTTGAATTAATGAGTTATTTATGGTATAAGAGTAATTATAGGAAACATAAATGATGCATTAATTATCTAAATAAATGAATTACATGTTTTTAGTAAAAGTTGTAAAACTCTAGGGGCAATTATTTAAAAGTAATGCTAGAGATATAAATTTTATTATAGAAAAGTTTTACAAACTACTGATGTGATGAGTGATTATTAATAAATGAAAAATCAATGTTAAGGGTGGGTTTAGATGAAAATCAATAAAAAGTTAGCCATTTCAACGATTTATAAAAATATAGTAAAATAGTCTGTAATTGTTGCATTACGCATAACTTAAATTTATATCTAAAATTACATTTTTTAACAAAAAATATAAAAAGGAGGCGTGATTTTTGAAAGGAAAAGTCAAGGGAGTCATGGCCCTCCCTATGGCTGAGCATGGACCAGGCCCGCTCGATTTGAACCGACTCTCCTTACCCCCTCCTTCCACGCCCTGTGTGTGTATATATATTTGTGTTTATTTATATATATATATATATATATATATATATATATATATATTATTTATCTTACCATGAAGGTTATGTTCTTGGCAATAAAGTTAGTGGAGTAAACTTGAACGGAGCCACTAAATGATGTGCCATGTGAAGAATTGGCAGTGTCATTCCATGCAATTGCAGTTGAAGTAAAGCCTTGTCCTTGGAATGTCACCTTCGTTTTGGTTCTTGGAACAGTAACTTTCTCACTAATCAATAATGATAGCCAAGGAATTTCATAAAAGCAAGCAAGAACAAAAAAAGTTAAATTAAAAATAATGAATTCAAGATATTGAAGGGAACACCAATCCATCCTGTGACTATTTGCAACAAATACATATAGCTTTTTTAGCTTTTTAGCTTTTTTTTTTTTTTTTTTTTTTTTTTTTTTTGGCTAAAATGCAAATTTTGCACCCTTTAAATTTGACCAGAATTTATTTCGGTTATCTAACTTTAATATCATTCAATTGAATCCATTAAGGTTTTATTTTTTTTTTTTTGAGAAATAATCTTTTAAGTTTCAAGTTTATTCAGTTAAGGTGATTGATTCCATAAAATTCTATTAAATATTGTGGTTAAGTATCAAAAAAAAAAATTTCTTCAAATTTTTTAAATTAAAAATCCAATTAATTATTGAATATATATTTTCTAGATATTTAAAAAAAAAAAAATTAACTAAATGACCTTAATTGAATAAACTTGAAACTTCGTTACTTTGAGGATTCAATTGAACAAAAGCAAAATTGAAGGACTAAAATGAATTTTGGTCAACCTTAAAGGGCATTTTGCTTTCTTGCCTTTTTTTTCTTATATTAAAGTTTAAATTTAACAAAACTATATTTATTTGAAGATATGCTAATTTTTAGCTTTATGTCATACATTTAATTTAAAAGTTATCAAAATTATTTGTTTTGATAAGCTATCGAAAACTAAGAGATACCCAAAATCCAAAGAGACATAGAGTCCATTTAAATCTTTTATTTTTTTATTTTTTATTTTTTATACAAGTCCATTTAAATCTTTAGTTTTTATTTCTTAGATCTAACCATATAATAACAGTATACAAAGTGCCACATTATTTTAAAATTTTAATACAAAATTTGTAATATTTATTTAGAATTACAAAATAGATCTATTTCAAATGGAGAACATAGATAAAATTTAAGAAGACAATAACTTACTAGTAAACGCCGGTATTGATCCATATAATGGTTCTATTTTGGCTGAAATCTGGAACAGCATCAACTGCTGCTTGCACCGATGTAAAATTACAACACCCATTTGGATCAACACAAAGATACGAGGTTGTGTTAGTGTCCTTAGGAAAGTCAGGTGAAAATCCCTCGCACGGAGTAACTATCTTCCCCTCATTATTGTGTCTATTGTACTGGTGATGATGCCCTCCACTGCTGTATGTGATGTCTGTTGCAGTGATTGGAGATGATGAGAAAAAGGTGAGACTAAAATGAATAAGATATTTGAGGAATGATGGGTTTGAATTTGTGATATGTGTGGATGCCAAAACAGCAAAAATGGCATATAGAAAACTCAGAGATATGCTATGGAGATTCATTTTCTGAATGAAGGAAATGAGAATAGGGATAATATGTTTTTGGAGGGTATAAATTATAAATAGATATGCAATTGAAGTGAATGATGCATATATGCTTCAGAAAATTGCTAACTTACCAAATTTGAGATGGGAAATGCTTGAATTGAGAATGCAGCTTACCAAGTAAAGGATGTACTGGACTTTGAATCATGTCATGAGTACGGCTCCAGCCCCAATGAATGGCTGTACGATGTGGTAATATAAAGTTTAGATTTGTCCCAATTTTGTTAATTTCTTCTCTTATTCAAATTAAAAAGGACTCGTAATGTAGCATTTCAATGTTTTAAGATTATTGTATTTGGCTTTAATGAGTATATTTTGCGATAAGCCGATAAGGCATAGATATTGACAAGCAATATTGAATATATATATATATATATATATATATATATATATGTCTCTTTCTCTCTCTCTCTCTCTCTCTCTCAGGTTTTAGTTTATTTCCTCACTCCAATCTAATCCCCTAACATGTTAAAATACTTTGAAAATAAAATCTTTGTCCCCCCCACCTCTGTTAAGGCTCTGGTATAGTATATTACTGCTATAATCTTAGGTGCAGTGGATGCTTGTACAGAGTTAGTTGAGTTAGTTGGATCATGCATTAGAAGATTGTACTAGGTTAGTTAAGGGACTAAGCTGCAATGTATTGTACTCTGCAATGTATTGTATTAGTAAGCAGTAGTTGTACTCTGTTAGTGAGTAGAGTATAAGACTAAACTGATTGTAATGTGGAATTCATGGAAGAATAATACATTGAATTGAATAGTTCTCTTTGAGTTACTACTAGAGGTTGATTCCTTTGAAGAATCAATGGAGGCTCGAAGAACTACTAGAGTGAGAGTAAAGAGAGATTAAGGATCATTTGATTCCTATCATTTGGTATCGGAGCTAGTTCAGCCATGGTGCAAGAAACCAGATATTCCCTTTTGAGTGAAAGTGTTTTGCTGGTACAACAAAGATTGGATGATCATGCTTCTGCCATGGAAATGATTTCAAGAAGATTGGAACAACTGGATAACCATTTCAGAGGAATGAAAGATATGTTTGAAGAGAGGTTACCAGCAGTGCAGTGACAAGATAATCAGCAAGAAGGTCCAGTTCATCAGCAAGAAAATCACCTTCCTGAAACAGAGGTGTTGCAACAGCCAATACGCCATCCACGACCTGAGGTAGGTGCTCTAATTCCTAAGCCTATCGGGTTAGAATTTCCTAGATTTAGTGGAGGTGATCCTTCTGCTTGGATCTTTAGAGCCATGCAACTCTTTCGTTACTATTAAATACTTGAGGAAGAAAAGATCTTGAATGCTTCTTATCATCTTGATGATGAGGCATTAATTTGGTTCCAAGAATGTGAAAGATCTTTGGATTCTTGGGAGACTTTTGTTAGGGCCATTCAAGTTAGATTTGACCTTCATCATATGTTGATCCCATGGAAACCTTGACTAAATTGAAGCAAACTACAACTGTGGCTGCATACAAGAGCTAGTTTGAGATGTCAAGTAATAGAATCAAAAACTTACTTGAATCTCACAAGCTTAGTTGTTTTTTGAGTGGATTAAGAGATGAGGTTAGATTTGCAGTGAGGATGCAAATCCAAGAACTCTGAGTGCTGCTTTCGAGTTGGCTAAAATTCAAGAAGAGTATTTGTCCACTTGAAAGAAGGTGTATAGGCCATTTCTTGAGTCTAGTAGAAGTAATTGACAAGAACAATCAATAAACAAGTATGACAGTAAAGCTGAGTCTACAACAAGAGTCCCTATACAGAAGATTACCTCAACTCAAATGGAAGAAAGAAGAAAAAAGGCCTTTTGTTATTATTGTGATGAGAAATGGCAACCCAAACACAAGTGTAAAGGTCTTAAGTTGTTCATGATAGATGAAGTGCTAGAGGTCAATCAAGTTGAAGTTGTAGAAGTGGATGGTAATGCAGATTTTCAATTGGATCAAGCTGATATCACTTTGTATGCATTGTTAGGCAATCCTTCCCCAGGCACAATGAGGGTTTTGGGTCAGATTAAAGGACATTGGGTTGTGATCCTCTTGGATATTGGTAGTTCTCACAACTTCCTTGATGCTATTCTGGTCAAGACTTTACAATTGGCTATAAACACTACTAGAATTTTAGAGGTCAAGGTGGCTAATAGAGATTTGATTAGAACAAATGGAGAATGTAAAGACTTACTGCTCAAAATGCAAGGCAATAACTTCTTGGTGAATTTGCATGTGTTAACTCTAGGAGGTTGTGATGTGGTTTTGGGTACTCGGTGGCTTTATACTCTTGGTCTTATCGGCTAGGATTTCAAGGATTGAGTGATGGGGGTTCATAAACCAAAACAAGCAAGTTCGGTTGTAGGGTATTAAGTCTATTGGTTCCCCGATACAAGCTGCAGATGAGTTCTTTAAGCAACCAATTACTAAGGGGTTGCTATTGCAGATTGTGTCAAAGGCAGTTCCTGACAGATCCCCGGACTCTATTCCCTCAGAAGTGCATTCTTTGCCGGATGAGTTTGTTGTAGTCTTGAGGAACCTAAGGGTTTACTTTCATGTAGAGGGCATGAGCACCAAATTTTCCTCAAGCTAGGTACCCAACCAATTTGTTAGAGGCCATATAGGTATCCCTTTAACCAAAAAACTAAAATTGAAAATATTGTTAAGGACTTACTTAATTCAAGTTCAATTAGAAACAATCAAAGTCCATTTGCTTTTCCTATGTTATTAGTTAGGAAAGCAAATGGTAGTTAGAGAATGTGTGTGGACTATAGGGCTCTTAACAATGATATTGTGAAAGACAAGTTTCCTATTCCTGTGGTGGATGAGCTCCTTGATGAACCAAGTGGTGCTTTGGTATTTTCTAAGTTGGACTTGAGATCCGGTTATCATTAGATTTGAATAAGGGAAGAGGATATTGAGAAAACAACCTTTAGAACCCATGAAGGCCATTATGAGTTCTTAGTTATGCCCTTTGGGTTTACTAATGCTCCTTCCACATTTCAATCCCTTATGAATGATGTGTTCAAGCCATTTCTTTGGAAATTCATGCTTGTATTTTTTGATGATATTCTTTTATATAGTAGAGATATGACTACTCATGTATTACATCTCAAATCTGTTTTACAAGTATTGTTTGATCATAACCTATTTGCAAAGAGAAGAAAGTGTACTTTTTCTTGCTTTGAGGTGGAGTATTTAGGGCATGTTATATTTGGTAATGGTGTGAAAACTGATCCTAAAAAGATTGCAGCCATGTTAGAGTGGCTCATTCCTAAAACAATAAAAGCTTTGAGGGGACTTTTGGGATTAATTGGTTATTACAGGAAATTCATCAAAAATTATAGTTCAATTGCTACACATTTGATTGATCTTCTCAAGAAAGATGCCTTTGAGTGGATTGCTTAAGTTGACCAAGCCTTACATAATCTTAAGAAGGCTGTCTCTCAACCTCTTGTACTTGCCTTACCAGATTTTTCTCAATCTTTTTTGGTGGAATGTGATGCTTTTGGGTTTAGAATTGGGGCTGTGTTGATGCAGCAAGGTAGACCAATTGCTTTTCATAGTCAAGTCTTGAAGGGTAAGAGCATCCATTTGTCTATTTATGAGAAAGAATTACGAGCCCTAGTCACTGCGGTGAAGAAGTAGAGGCCTTATTTGTTTGGGAAGCCTTTTGTGATTAAAACCAATTGTCAAAGTTTGAAGTACCTATTAGAGTAGAGAGTTGGCACTCCTACACAGCAAAGGTGGATTATTATGCTCCTTGGGTACTCATTTGTCATTGATTACAAGAAAGGAATGGATAATGTAGTAGGCGATGCCTTATCCGGACAAGGTGAGAAGGGAGAACTTGATGTATATCAGGCTTCTGAAGAGATTCTATGTGAACATTCAGATATCGATCTGTTTTGTCTTGACTATCAAGTTGTGATCATAGTAGCTTGTTTCTCATTTCTTTTCCTTATCCTACCTGGCTTGAGGAGCTTAAATCAAGTTATTTAACTCATGCAGAGGTGCAAGAGATTCTACAAACACTCCATAACAATCCATATGTTCTGGTAAGTTCGGTTTGCAGAATGGATTATTGTTGTATAAGGGTCGAATTTATTTGGGCCCTACTTGTAGTATGAAATCTAAGGCAATGAGTTTGGTGCATGATAGTCCATTAGGTGGGAATTTAGGATATTTGAAGACCTTTCACAGGGCTAAAAGAGATTGGTTTTGGAGGGGAATTAAGAAAGATTTGAAAGATTATTTCAAGGGTTGTGAGCTTTGTCAAAGGAATAAGCATGAAACCAATAAGCCGATTGGCTTATTATAGCCTTTAGATATTCCTCACACACCTTGGACTTTTATAAGCATGGATTTTGTAGAGGGTTTACCTAAGTCCTTGAAGCAAGATATGGTGATGGTAGTGGTGGATAGGCTTACTAAATATGTTCATCTCATTCCATTGTCACATCCTTACACGGCGATCAAGGTGGCTACCTTGTTCATGAACCATATCTTCAAGCTTCATGGATTGCCTACTTCTATAGTCGGTGATAGGGATCCTGTGTTTACATCTAGATTTTGGGATGAGTTATTTTGATTGCAAGGGGTGGAATTGGCTATGTCATCAGCCTATCATTCTTAATCTAATGGCTAGACCGAGGTGGTTAATAGGAGCCTTGAACAATATCTTAGAGCTTTTGCAGGGGAAAAACCAAGGCAGTGGGTGGAGTGGTTCCTTTGGTGAGTTTTTGTTTAATACAAATTACCATATTGCCACTAAATTTACTCCTTTCGAAGCTCTTTATGTTTTCAAACCATGGATGATTGGGTTTTCCTTAGGCTTTAACCCTTTAAACAACATTCTTTTAGATAGAACAAAGTGGGGAAATTGGCACCTAAGTTCTTAATTTGGTCCTTTTCAAATTTTGTAGAAGGTTCATACTATGGCCTTTGAGCTTGATTCACCTCCAAATTCAGGTGTTCATCATGTGTTCCATGTTTCTTGCTTGAAACCTAAGCTTGGCTAGACCATCATTCCCATATCCACACTTCCACTAGTGGACACTCAAGGACATCTCACTCTTGAACCGAAGGCTATCTTACAATACAGACCAAGTCAACTCGGAGGGCATAAGCAAGATAGAGAAGTTCTAGTTCACCGGAAGGGGTTTTCTCCGGATGATGCAACTTGGGAGCTCCTTCATAAATTGCAGAACCAATATCCCCACCTTGTGGGCAAAGGTGTTTGTAAAGGAGGGGGCAAGGTTAAGGCTTTGGTATAGTGTATTCTTGTTGTATTCTTAGGTGCAGTGGATTCTTGTACAGAGTTAGTTGAGTTAGTTGGATCATGCATTAGAAGATTGCACTTAGTTAGTTAAGGGACTAAGCTGTAATATATTGTACTCTACAATGTATTGTACTCTGTAGTAATGTGATAGTTGTACTTTGTTAGTTAGTGAGTAGAGTAATATACTAAACTGATTGTAATGTGGAATTCATGGAAGAATAATACATTGAATAGTTCTCTTTGAGTTACTACTGGAGGTTGATTCCCTCGAAGAATTAGTGAAGGCCTAGTTCCCTCGAAGAACTACTAGAGTGAGAGTAAAGAGAGATTAAGGATCATTTGATTCCTATCCCCTCCCCCAAAAAAAAAAAAAAAAAAAATAAATCTAAGAGTCTTTTATACATGTCTGATTATCAAGAACTCAAGGAAGGTGGGAAATGTACAGCCCAAAATTACTAGTTTGAAAATTGTGACATTGTAGACACTTAATTTTACACCCATGATTTAATCAAGGAGAATGACTTAAATGACCATCCATGTATCCCAAAAATCATGATTGCATTACATGCATCAATTTGTTCTCGTATTATATGCATCCATTTGTCTTTGCATTACATGCATTAATTTATTCATTGTATATCATAAAAATGATCTTGATATTCTAACGGGTATAATGGTGTGTCCGGTTTCCAAATCAGACCATTGGATCGAAAGATATCGCATAATCAAGTCGCATGGTTAACATGCATTGTGTCTAGTTAGAGTCGGCCACACATGATCAATTTAAATTAATTCTGATTGGTTAAGCAATTAAAATTAATTAAATAATTTTGTGATTGGTTGATAATTAGTGTTTAAAATAGGGATGCATGCATAGGAATAAAATGGATGATTGGATAACAATAAAATTGTGGATAATCTGAACTTTATTAAGATTTATTTTAGGGTATATATCTACAAGATAATTTTTCTTGAAAAAGCTTGGATTATCTAGAAAAGAGATAAAAAAAATCATAAACTAATGATGAAAACACATCTAGGTGTGGGGATCGGATCAAAAAACCCTAGAAGGAGAGTCCAAAACACACTTGAACACGGAAGAATGTTTGGTGTCCAAGAGCCCATTCAGCACTTTTGGAGTGCTGAATGACACTTTAAAAGGGCCAAATTTCCCCCTTTTGGGCTTTGGCTCAATGCCCTTCGGGTGATGATAAGGCACACCTTTTTCGATCTTTTCACAAAAGGATGAGTCCTGATTTGTGTTCGACACATTGGAGCTATTTTTTAGAGTCTTCTAGCCTCTATAAATAGAGGCTGGGTCTCAAAATTCAGCACATTTTTTTTTACGTTCTAAGAGGCATAAGTTTTGAGCTCTCAAATTGCTGTTATTTGTTGATCCTTTCTAAGATTTGCTGCTTAAATTAGGGTTTTTATGTTTCAAAGATAATCAAATAAGTTTTTTTGAACCCTAAAACATCCTTTCAAGAACAAGGAGTGCTCATACAAGAGGTTGTTTCCAATCACCTTTTCTTTTTATGCTTCTTGTTTATGATGATGAATGTTTTTCATTATCCATAAATTATTATTTATTGTTTTGTTAAAGCATGATCTTTATTTTTATACAATTGTTATGATCTTTTTCTTAATTCCAATAATCTGCATGTGAATAATTCTTTTTCTTAAAACAAAAACAAATTTGCATCTTTCTTAGATGTAGATCTAATGTTTTCTCTATAATTGAAAAGAGATCTACATCTTTCTTAGATGTAGATCTGAATTTTTCTCAATAATCAAAAATAGATCTACATCTTTCTTAGATGTAGATTTGAATTTTTCTTAAACAGAAAAACATATCTACATCTTTCTTAGATGTAGATCTAAAATTTTCTTAATTCAAAAAAAGATCTGCATCTAATGAAGGTGTAGATCTGAATTTTTCTTAAATAAAAAAACTGATTTGTATCTTTCTTAGATACATATCTGATTTTTCTTTAACATATGCAAATTTTTGAAATAAAGAAAAAGATTAAACATGTTTGTGTTTGTGTTTGTTTTATTTAATTCATGTTGCATAAATTTAAATTATGAGTGAAACTTTCTTTTAAAAATCTTTTTCATTATTTTAAAACATATAAAAAACAGATTTGATTTTTCTGTTATCAAAAACCATTTTTTAGTTCTTAAAAAAAAAAACAGATTTGATATTTTTCAAATCAAAAGACTTTATTTCATGTGATAAACACATATCTGAATTTTCTATTTCCAAAAACCACATTTTTCTACATCCTACAAAACAGATCTGGTATTTTGACAAATCAAAATCAATTTTTTTTACCAATCAAAACATATTTGAATTTTTTTAAACAAAAGAAGAGACTTCATTCATAAATAATTTTATTTGATTTAATATTTATTGAACATGTTAAACATATCATTCATGTCATGCAAAAAAAGGTACATTGGTCACAAGAGTCTAGAAGACCGGACTCTATCTAGGCGGAATGGGTGCCTAACACCTTCCCATTCCGTAACCTAGCCTCCAGATTTAGGTCTTTGGTTAAGTAGATCAAAGCCTTATCTTTACTTTTTATTTTAGGTAGAATGTAACTAGGACAAAAAGCCATATAATTGTTTGATAGTTTGTAACTAGGACCCAAAGTCATGTAATTTTTCAATTTTCCAAATATGTAATTTTCTATTCAATCAATGAAGAGAATAATTCAGTCATGTATTTAGTTTTTTTTTTTTTTTTTTTTTTTTTTTTTTGTCTAAAAAATAAGTGGCGACTCCATACCACTTACGCAAAAAGAGAGGTGCCCTAAAAAGCACTCCAAAAATCTCTCTTTTTTGAGAGGCAACTTTTGAGGTCTCTCACGGTGGCTACTCCACTCGGGAGGTTGAGGGCTAAGCTTCATATTAGACTTAAGTGACCAAATATGTACCCTTGTTTTGCATGGTCTTGCATGATATAGTTTGTTTGTTTGTTTTTTTTTTTTTATTTATGTTTGATGGGATGTTGTATAATATTTTTGTTGTATGATATTTTGTTGTTTGTATTGTTTGTTAAAATCTTTCCCTAACTATCATAATGTGCGCCATCCAATGTATGCACCCCTTTTCAACAATTTTGTGGTGGTAGTAACCATGGATCATAGGTCTTCATTAGATTCGGATACCTAGTGGTGAACTCACCAACTCATAGCCCAAAGTCATTGGATCATTTCCTGTTGACCGTAATGGACAAACCATGCCATTCGGACCAATGCAATGTTCATTACATTAAAATTTGGGAGGTGTAACGTCCTAACTATAGGAAATAATGAAACAACAAACCCACCCTACAAAATAATGACTCAAAACCTACCCTTAGGTCGGTCCCAGTTAAAATTGCATTGTATGTTGTGTGTGTTTGTTTTGGTTGATTGATAGATGTGGATGGGGTCTTAGCTTTGATTAACCCGACCAAGCCTATCATTAGGGGAGAATCTAGTCAAGATCTGAAGGAAGGCTACAAAGAGAACCTAAGCCCGGCACTTAAGCTAGTAGCTCCAGTTCCAAGCCCGTCACTCCCATCATAATACTGAAGCCTTCAAGCATAGAAGAGACTCCACTACCGCAACATCACAACCTCATTTTCAACCTCCAAGACAGTTCAAGCCACAAGAAGTCCAAGCTCCTAGCAATATGGCAGAAGAGGGAGAACATCCAAACATAGAGGAACCTATGAACACCTAAGAGCTACTCAACACCATGGTTGCTAGTCGATTCAGTGAAAGAAGACATGAATCGTATGATGCAATGAGTTTTAGAATTCGAAGAGTAATCAAGAGGAGGACAAGACTGATCATGATCCACCAGTTGTAGAGAGCGAGAAGAAGATCAATGAGATGATGAATAAAATGGAGGAGATGATTAGAAGAGCCTGTAAGATGGAGGAACTTATGGACTATGTAAGGTTGAATTTAATTAACCATTTTATTGGCTTTATTCCGTGCCAAATTTGCTTGTATTTCAGCATTTAGTAATCCTGTATTTAGGTGGGTTTGTTGTAAGGGTAGTGAGTGAGATAGAGTGTTGATTGCTCAAGAGTGTGCAAGAAAACAAAGACTCGCGGCTTGTTCTCCCGGGTGGCTCGCGGCTTCAAGCCGCCAGGGACGCAAAGACACGTGCCAAGCATGCGAGAAGGTGAACAGTCATGCTAGCTAGAGCACTACAAGACAAAACAGGACAATCGGCCATACGATTATCTCGTGGATCGGATCTCGCGACTCGGTCAAGTCGCGAGGTCAAGCCACGACCCCTATTTTGTAAAACCCGACATTTCACATTCTCTCTCACTCCAGTATAAATACCCCTTATACCCACAAATGAAAGAGAGCTTCCAGAGAGAATTTTGAGAGAGAAACCCTAAAGAAAAACAAGATTGATTCACCTACAATCTATGCATTAGAGTCTCTTCAAATTCCTCAACTCTCTTCCTCTCCATTGTCAAATCCTTGAGAGACATCTTACCAAAACCTTGTTCTCACCATATTCATCACCGTGAGAGGGCTGTTTGGTTTTCTCGGGAAGCGATTAGGAAGGAACCAATCTACATTGGTTTATGCTACGGTCTAGTAGTGGAATCCGGGAAGTTAGAAAAGAAAAAGGTTCGGCGCAACCTCGTTGGAGCAAGAAGCTTGGAGGGCTTAGGTGCACTGGGTAGATTAGGCTTAGAGGGTCTATTGCTGTCCATGTATCCCAACTACATTTTCTAGTGGATTGTTTACCGCTTGGAAGGCGGTGGAGAGGTTTTACGCCGAGGGCTTCGGTTTCCTTTTCGATAACACATCGCGTGTTGTCTTTGTGTTTGCATCTTCCTTCCCTTTTATCTTTACCTTTTATTATCTGCTGTGGGTTGTGATTTTAATTTGGCTTAGATAGTTTATCCAATTCTATATTATGGCTTATGTTCATTTTCCGCACACTAGTTGTTTGACATAATGCCTAAATTGATTAATTTGTAAATTGGGGGTCTAAACGTTCAAGGGTGTTTATACACACATTTGAACTTTCATTTGGTATCAGAGCGGGTACACTTCTAGTGGTTTCATTACCATTGTGTCATCCTTGACTCCCCTTTGAGATGGATCGGTCTCAATCCCTAAATGCACCTTCATATTTTGATGGTAGTAATTATGCTTTTTGGAAGGTTCGCATGAGAGCTTTTCTGTGTTCTATTGATGAATCTGTTTGGGATGCTGTTGAGATAGGTTGGACCAGGCCCGAGGAAGCTAAATCTACATGGGATAAGGCAGCACTTGCTGCATCTAATGCTAATAAAGAAAGCACTCAATGCTATTTTACGTGGTGTGTCTCCGGATGAATTTCACAAGATCTCTCACATTACCGTTGCTAAAGAAGTATGGGAGATATTGGAGACCACTTACGAAGGCACGAAGAAGGTAAAAGACACCAAGCTGCAGATGCTAACCACTCGGTTTGAGGAATTAAAAATGAGTGAGGATGAGTCCTTTGACTCTTTCTATAGCAAGCTGAATGAGGTGATTGTCAGCAAGTTCAATTTGGGAGAGAAAACGGAGGACTCTAAAATTGTAAGGAAGATCCTTCGATCATTGTCGGAAAATTTTCGTGCTAAAGTGACAGCAATTGAAGAGAGTAAGGACCTTGATGACATCAAAGTCTAGGAGCTGGTTGGTTCTCTTCGGACTTATGAGATGTCATTTTGCCCAATCAACGGAAGAGTAAATCTCTTGCTCTTAAGACCATTAATGAGAAGGTGGAAGATCATGACTCATCGGGAGAAGATATGGTTGACAAAGATGTTGCTTATCTTGTAAAAATTTCAGAAAATTCTTGAAATTCAAAAATAATGGCAAATTTGGTGATAAAGGAAAATTCCAAAGTTCGGGAAGGGAGAAAAGGGAATTCAAAAAGAAAGATGGAAAAGAATCCCAACCTACACAAGGTGTCACTTGTTTCGAATGTAACGAGCATGGACACTTTAAGAAAGAATGTCCGAATTATTTGAAATCGAAAGGCAAAGTGTATGCCACGACATTGAGTGACTCGGATTCTTTCCGACTTAATCAAGAAAGCTGTGATGGAGAGGGGAACTACTCAGTTTTTATGACTATTGCTCATGTTGAGTCTTGAGGACGAGTTGAATCGCTTGTACGAGACCTTGGAGAACATAGTGATGAAGAATCATTGGGAATTGTTGAAGAATTAGGTCTTTGAAGAAGATGAAAGCACAGCCAATCTTCAAAAGAATTATAACTCACTCTGGAGAAGTCGGGTGAGTACACAAGGGTGGCTAAGGCAGCTATGAGAAAAATGAAGAAGGCGGAGGAGGATTAAAAGTCTCCTAATCCGATATAGGGAGGCCAAATGTGAGATAGAAACATTGAATGGTGAGTTGTCAAAAGTTTACACAAAAGTGAGATTTCTTGAGCAAGAGGTTGTGCAAGCAAATGCTAAAATTGAGAGGGTCACCACCAAGAAACTAGATGATGTTATTTTATCGCAAAAGTGCTTTTCAGACAAATCCGGGTTGGGATATACCGGAGGAAGTAGCTTATCCGGAAATGTCACTAAAGAAGTGAAGTTTATAAAGGCCAAAGAATCGGTGATGTTGGTCCCTCTCTTGAGAAGCCCAAGATAGAGGAGAAGAGAAATGTGGGGAATGAACGGTTGTTGAATTCCCGTAATCAATCTGTGGGCAGGTCCGAATCTCATGCCAAGTCTCATCCACGACCACAAAGAGGTCCTAGATAAACTTATGTGTGTCATCATTGTGGACTTCAAGGGCATACTCGACCAAATTGCCAAAAGTCGAGAGCAAAGAATATTGCAACTCCTCAAAGGTCATGAGGACCTAGAAATGATAGAAGAAATTGGGCGGGTGAACAATCGAGAGATCAAAATGGTGATCCCGGAATGATGAACGTGATGAAGATGATTGGTGCATTCACCAACTGCTTGGAAAGCTTCTCACGAAGGTTTGAAAGCCCTAACTCCCATACCCAATCCTATAAGAAAATCACCCCAAACGCAAGTGACGTGTGGGTGAAAAAGGGTACTCATGCATAAGCATTACAACATGTCCATGCATTAATACTTCCTATGCTTTGTGACAATGTTTGATTGATTACTTGTTGTTTATGTTGATGGTTGTTTGTTTGTCTATTTGTGCATATTTTTTGTTTTTGTTTTTGTTTTTGATCAATCCTTTTCTTCTTGTGTCAAAAATCCAAAAATTACATAAAAATCAGAAAATCAAAAAGTTTGATTGACATTGTTGAGTTTTTGTCTCAAAACTTGTTTTGCCTTGTACCTTTGTGCTAATGGCTTTGTGCATTTTCGAGCATAGCTTGTTTCATTGCACTCATATCATTGTGGGAGAAATTTTGAAATCTATGTGATTGTTGTAAATAGATCTTCAAACTTGTCATGAATGATTAGTGAATGGTTATGATGATCTTGAGACATGCATAGACTTGTGTCTATATATCTTTCCACTCTTTATTTTTGTTTTTGTTAAAAAGAGCTCTCCAAATGTAAATCTCCAAATGAAAAGAGATATTGAGCTACAAAAGCCTGTCACATATTCTAGTATTTGACTAGGAAAAAGGGTAAGCGACCTAAAATTAAAGTGAATGTTTATTCAAAAAGCCAAAGGCTAGTTCATTAAAGTGAAATATCAAATATTACTCTCACAATGAGAGGTGATTGTCTCAAAAAGGATCAAAAAGATCAAATGTTATGATTGAAAGTGGAGTCAAATGTAAAGCTCCAAGATATATTATCAAGTTTTGTGGGAGGTCATATATACATATTTCTATAATTGAGATGGATCACATGATCTAGTGCTAATTGTGTATGCCTTGGTTGAATTGATCATTGAATCTTCACATTAGACTAAGGACTATCTCATTGTTAATATTCACACACAATACACAAGTTTATGTTCAATAAATGCCATATTCATTTGTGTGATTGTACTTGATGAAATATGTTTTCACATGCTCAATCTTTGTTAATTCAAGCACAAAAAGATTTTTGAGTGTTTTAGGTATTTTTGGAAAGTATTTTGTTAGAAAAATCTGAAAATTTCAAAAATCCATTTTTGCCCTGTTTTGGGGACTCGATCGCGGGTAAGTCAAGTCGCGAACCTTAGTCGCGTGTTCGCGGGTCATTTTTGGCGACTTGTTCGCGAGTGGAAGGTCCGATCGCGAGGGTTACTCAAAGATTTTCGTGACTTAGCTCACGACTCTCTTGCGGGTAGACCTTCTAGTCACGAAAAACACTTAGAAAATTTTTTCAAAATTCTGTCTTTGAGTGTTTTGGCGGCTTGACCTGGCGACTTGTTGGCGACTCACTTAAGTTGCGAAAAACGCGTGTTTGGCAAAAAAAGGGGCAGTTTTTAAATCTTTTTCAATTTTCCCTCGAACTTTTGTGACTATTCATCTTCTTTCTCAACTGTCTCCTTCCCAAACACTCCGTGTACCCATTTTCGAACTTCATTGGTGCTTCATTTCTTCTCAAAATCATCAAGAAAAGGTATGGGTCTCGTTTTCCTCATCTCATTTTCCCCGCTTAATGAATGTTTTTCTTGCCATTTGGATAGATACTGTGTTCGAAACATTCCTCTCTTTGTTTGATGGGTATGGCTAGTTGTGTTTGTTGTTGATTTCATCCGTTTTCATATTGATTGGTTACAATGTGCTTTTTCTTTGTTCTGATATTTGCCTGTTGTTGATTCTCAAACTCTTTTGTTAAATGGGTTTGGTATTTTTGTGACTTGCTCCTTTCACTTGTTTGTGTGTTGAAGTTGGCTTACGCATTGGTTTATTGTGTTTTTATGATAACATAACGTGTGTGTGATGGCATCTTGAAAGTATTCCTTTAAAACAACTTCATTTTTGAATATTGTGTCTCACCGCCATGTGCTCTATTTTGGGTGCTTTGATCCTTCATTTTGAAATTTTATGTGGTTTGTTTTATGCTATCCATTCTTAATGTTCGAATGCTGTCTTTGTATGCATATCATGGTCATGGTAGACTGTCTAATTGACAATTATTTTAGAATTTGTGTCTCTCTATGCTCTATTACACTTTCACCATTTTGCCGCACCTGTCGTATTGTGCACTTTAGTATTGATGGTGGTTTGTTTGGGTCTGAACTGTCTTAAGTTTGTATTTGTGTATTAAATTCTCTGGTTTTCACTCTTATTTGCAATTGAATCATGTTGATATTTATCTTGTGTGGTGCTATTTTTGGTTCTTTCTTTGTGAGCCTATTCTCTTGCAGATGTCTTGTCGATCCTCTAAGGGTAAAGACATTGTTTGTGACGATCCAGCAACCTTAGTTGCTAAAAGGACTTGACTCTCATCACGGTCATCTTAAGACTCCAATGAGGAGAGGTTTAGAACCCCGCTTACCTCACACATCTACTCAAACATCTTTGACAAGTTAACTCCTATAGTGGAACGGGTGGTGGAGTTTAACACCTTAGGGACCACTTTTATCCCTTGAATCTTTGTGCCACAAGATTGGGCAAACTTTTTTGGGAACTTTGTCGATTCAATGGATGAACTAGTTAAAGAATGCTTCTCCAATGCAAGTGATCTTGGAGTTGAACTTATTTTTTGGGTCAGAGGAAAGGAATTTGGCGTTTCCCCAAAATCCATCGCAGATGTTCTCGGCATCACTAGACCTCAGAATGTGGATCTAACTCCGCACGATGATCGAACTCCAGAGATTCAAGACATTCTACAAATCCTAGGATCTGATCATGAAGTATCCAATACAGGAACATTCATCAGCACCGTAAAGTTTGCACCAGAGCCGACCACACCGAAGTTGATCATGTTCACTAATCTCTACCCACTGTCCAACACTACATTCATAAATCTTGGGAGAGCTCAATTCCTTTGTGATCTTATTACAGGAGCCCCCATTGATATCTATGCTCACATCTTTTACACCATGAGGAAGATCGACGATTTGAACTGTAGCTTGAGGAATTATTCCATTCTGTAGTCTCATCATGAAGCTCATTCTTCGTGAAGGCATTGTTCCTCCCACAGATGGAAAAATGTTTACCCGTCGGCGTCTTATTTCCATGTACACTCTTCAAGCTAGCAGAAATCACTCCTCTAAAACACCAAAGAGTGCACACATCTCTCCGGTTACTCCATCTACCCCCGAGTCAGAGACACCTGCACATACCACACTTACTTTGCATGCTATTCTTGAAGTTCCACAAGCTAGCATTTTGTATGCACAGATCGATCCTCAAACCGATAAAGTGGGTAGTTTACTTGAAAATATTCAGAAACGCATTGATGAGATGGTGACACTTCTCTACTCCACAAATAACCATGTTTAAATGCATCTCGAAACTATGGAGAATCAGCTAGACACTATTCAACAAAAGTTGGACGACTGCCTTTAGCTATTCGTGCCAAAAAGGGGGAGAGCATTCAAGAAGGGGGAGAAAGCTCAAAGGGAAGTGTGTATAGTGATAGGGGGAGTACACACATACTCTTGTTTTAAGTCTTAACCTTTAAACTTATAGGTTTATGTTTTTTTTTTTTTTTTTGTGTGTTTATATGAGTTGATACACTGTGGTTTTGGTGTATTCTTATTTCTAACTCATAACTTATAATCTTGGTTTAATCTTTTATATATATTGTTGATGTTATTCAGGATATGTTGGGTTTTGTACCCATGTTGCTTATGTAAGCTTTTAGGGTTATATTTTTATACATATTCTGTAGGTTTTATGGTTTGTACCTTGCTTAATGCAACCTTTTATGCTTTGTTTAAATCAGTACTTCTATCTAAATGTCTTGCATTTTTTTTTTTTTATCTTGTCACTCTTGTGCCCTTGTAGGATTGTTTCTAGATGCATATACTTAGTGTATTATGCATTGGTTGAGTGTTGGGCATACAAGTATCTTGCTTTGTTCTTGTTAACTTGTATGTTCAAGTGTTCATTCCAAGTGTGAATGAGCACGGTGATCACTACCTTGTGGTGATTACTTGGTTGATCAAGTCATGATTTGAAACTTCACTTCATCTTTGCTTGATCACCTTAAGCTTGTTTCATATGCATTTCCTTTTCTGCATACAATAATCATGGTGTATTGTTGTGTTTCAGGAGTTTCATGATCCTATGATTCAAGTGCTTTCTGACTTCTAGAGTTAGGTGTGAGTGAGTTTTGTTCAACTGTTCCTAACTCTCATGTTAAGTCTAGAGTCTGTTTTAGGTTTTTGTCGAAATAGCCTAAGGGGGAGATTGTAAGGTTGAATTTAATCAACCATTTTATTGGCTTTATTTCGTGCCAAATTTACTTGTATTTTAGCATTTAGTAACCTTGTATTTAGGTGGGTTTGTTGTAAGGGTAGTGAGTGAGATAGAGTGTTGATTGCTCAAGAGTGTGCAAGAAAACAAAGAGACTTGTTTTCGTGGGTGGCTTGTGGCTTCAAGCCGCCAGACGTAGCACATGTGCCAAGCGTGCGAGAAGGTGAGCAGTCATGCTAGCTGGAGCACTACAGGACAAAACAGACAAATGGTCATACGGTTATCTCGCGATTGGATCTCGCGACTCGGTCAAGTCGCGAGGTCAAGCCGCGAGCCACCCCTATTTTGTAAAACCCGACGTTTCACATTCCTCTTTCACTCCAGTATAAATACCCCTTATACCCTCAAATGAAAGAGAGCTTCCAGAGAGAATTTTGAGAAAGAAACCCTAAAGAAAAACAAGATTGATTCACCTACAATCTATACATTAGAGTCTCTTCAAATTCCTCAACTCTTCTTCTTCTCCATTGTCAAATCCTTGAGAGGCATTTTACCAAAACCTTGTTCTCACCATATTTATCTTTGTGAGAGAGGCTGTTTGGTTTTTCGGGAAGCGATTAGAAAGGAACCAATCTACATTGGTTGATACTACGGTCTAGTAGCGGAATCCGGGAAGTTAGAAAAGAAAAAGGTTTGGCGCAACCTCGTTGGAGCAAGAAGCTTTGAGGGCTTAGGTGCACTAGGTAGATTAGGCTTGGAGGGTCTATTGCTGTCCATGTATCCCAACTACATTTTCTAATGGATTGTTTACCGCTTGGAAGGCGGCGGAGAGGTTTTACGCCGAGGGCTTTGGTTTCCTCTTCGATAACACATTGCGTGTTGTCTTTGTGTTTGCATCTTCCTTCCCTTTTATCTTTGCCTTTTTTATTATCTCTTTGTGGGTTGTGATTTTAATTTGGCTTAGATAGTTTATCCAATTCTATATTATAGCTTATGTTCATTTTCCGCACACTAGTTGTTTGACATAATGCCCGAATTGGTTAATTTGTAAATTGGGGGTCTAAACGTTCAAGGGTGTTTATACACATATTTGAACTTTCGGACTACAATTCTCTCTCCTTGTTCCCCAATGCAAGGTTGCCACCCAAGTTCAAGACGCCAACCCTGGAAAAATTTGATGGGACTAGTTGCCCAAAGTCCTATCTAAAGATGTATATGAGGGCTGAGTAGCCCTTAGGCGTGATCGAGGAAGTACTTGCTCAGATTTTCCAAAACACACTAACTAAAGTTGCTCTTAGATGGTCCCTCAATCTGGATGATGAAAGAGCAAAAAGTCGGGAGGACATCTGCTGAGAGTTTTATAAGCAATAGAAGTACAATATGGAAGTGGATATCACAAGAAGAGACCTTGAGACTACCAAGCAAGAGCCGAAAGAATCCTTCTCTACTTTCATTACCAAGTTGAGAGCCAAGGTTGCATAGATGATGAGTAGGCCGAGTGAGGAAGAACAGTTAGCCATGGTTGTAAAGAATTTATTGCCTGTATACCACAAGTATTTGTTTGCACAATATTTTCCCAATTTTAAAGTTTTAATTGTTGCTAGAACCCAAATTGAGGATGCTATAAACAATGGTACTATAAAGACCGATGACCTTCCAAGGTTTAGAAAGAATGTAGGATCTAATTCCAAGCCTGCAAAAATTTCCAACATCCATAAAAATGATGCTTATCAATTGATTGCACCTATTGCACCTGTGCAAGTACCACAAGGGCCTAGGACTAAGAGGGAATTTCATGAGTTGTACATGCCCATGAGCCAAGTGTATGACAAGCTAAAAGCAAAAGGGTTCATGAAGCCCTTAAACCTAAGACCAATTCCAAACCCCTTGCCCTCAAGGTTTAATGTGAATAAAAGATGTTCTTATCATCGAGGCCCTGGTCATGAAACCGACCATTGTTTCACCCTTCGTCATGCAATTCAAGACCTAATAGACAACAAGGTGATTGTGCCGCCTATAAGGCCTAGCATCACTAACAATCTCTTACCCAATCATAACTTTGGGAAAGGACCAAGGATTAATTGCTTGATGACCGTAAAAGAAAATAAGGAAGACCCATCCAACTTGATCTATGACCTACCCGAATGCTTTATGATGACATGGGAAGAATCAATGGATAGGTCATCTACTACCACCGTAGGATATGACATATGGAATTAAATACCAAAACTCGAGAACTACCCAATGTCCACAAACGGGGAGAGACACTTAAAACCCCAAGAGAATAACCAAACATCCACAAGTGAGGGGAGACACTTCAAACCCCAAGTAAATAGCCAAACACCCACAAGTGGGGGGAAACACTTCAAACCCCAAGACATCGATCCCAATGATCCAACCAAAATTGCGAGCATCACAAGGGGAGGGGGGAGACACTTCAAACCCCCACATTTAGAGATTGACAACCCGGTGGAAGTCCTCAAGCAACTACAGAAGACACAAGCTAACATATCCTTATGGGGTTTACTTATGGCCTCATATAAACACCAACAAAATCTAGTAGACCTTCTCAACCAAATTCAAGTCCCTACAACCACAACCTCCCAGGATTTGAATGCTATGATTGGGTCCATAAATAGGGAACTCACTATTTCCTATTCTGGCAAGGATCCGACCAAGAAAGGGAAGCACAACAACGACCCTGTTGGTTTTAATAGATGATGGAAGTGCTTTAAATGTATGTCCTTTGAAGACTACTAGCTGCTTAGGTCTAAGCATTGAAGACTTTGTGCCTACTAATCAATATGTGAGGGCATACGACAACAGTAGAAGAGAAGTCTAGGGAACCATAACATTAGAGCCTACCATCGGACCGATGATCAAGAAGGTGGATTTTCAAGTCCTTAATATAGCCTCATGCTTTAATATGCTCCTTAGGCGACCATGGATCCATGACACAGAAGTTGTACCTTTCTCTCTATATCAAAAGGTTCGGTTTCCACATGAAGGGGCTATTGTGACCATCTATAAGGATACTAAGAAAGAGCCGTTGACTTTGGGTGGCTTTGAGATTGAGAGGCTTGGTTTAAAAAAGAGAGAAGAAGAAGTTGAGAAGATCCCAATGGACTTTGCTCTTTATGGTAACAACAATGTGGTAGCAATGATGAGGAGAATGAACTACCTTTAGAAGATGAATTTGGGGAGAGCCGTGAATAAGCCAACTATTCAAGACCTGGTAATTCCTATTGCCACACCACCTTTTAGGCTAGGCTATGAGCCCACTAATGATGACATTTTAGAGATGAAAGTGAGAAAGATGGCTCAAGCCAAAGCCAAAGCCAAAGCAAAAGGACTTCCTTGTCCTCTAGAACCTATGAAACCCTACACTCCTACATTGAATGGGAAGTTCATAAAAGGCGGAGAAAGTCAACGCTATTGGGGATTCTCTCAACCAAGATTTGATCCTATAACAAAGACAATGGTGTTTGGGTTTGAGATACTACTTGATTGCAACAACAAGGTTCCATAATTGAAGAAGGAAGATGCAACTTGGGTTCCTATTGATTGGGCTGATTACATGGACCTTGATGCTATGAATACATTCCTTGGAGATCATATTTGCAACATAGAAGAAGAGGAATGTTAGGAGGCTTGCTAGCATACATTGAAGAGCCCCTATGAACTAAAAGCCAATGATGGAGATAAGGAAGGAGGAACAACCCTTAGTGATGATGAAGATGGAAGTGAAGACAAGAGTGATAGTAGTAGTGACAACAAGAGCAATGATAGTGGACATAATGATGATAATAGCAGCACCAATAATGACGACAACAGTAGAAGTTATGATAGCCCTTACAGTGGAGATGATTGGGGTGAACCCTTTAGTGATAGAGAAGATGAAGATGTAGATTTGTTCTATGAAGAATATGATGATGATGTGGACTACTATGGTTAAGATATTGAAGATGATGTTGAAGCTAATAGGTGGAGTGACACCGATAGTGATCAATACAAGCCGATAAATGTGTTAGAGATTGCAAGGGAGAAGAATGCACAAACCAATCAAATGTATCATGATGAATATCCCTATGGGAAATTTTCAAATTGGAGTGATATCACTAATGTTAGTTCAAGGTCTGGCCCTAGGTATGACAAGCATGGAAGAGAGGTTCTAGAATTAGGGTCATATTATGATTCAAAACCAAGTTCACCAACCCCACATACTAAAGAGAAGGATGACATAGGTGCCAAGCTAGCTGCTTTAGAGCAAAATCTGTTGGTCCATAGTCTCTTAATCATGACACTTGAGAATGCTGAACATAATAAGGAGAGAATGGAAGAAAGTGAGTCAGAGCATCTCCCTTAACCCACCTACTTGGGTATGAGAGGCAAGCATGACTTGTTTGATGAATGGATGGATAGCATAGAGCGCCTGGATGCTTTTGTGACCGACAATCCTACTGACATGGAGGTTGAAGGAGAAGATATGGATTATATGGATGTAGATCCCCGGTGCGATCTTTGACGGAAGAAGAAGCTTATTGGAGCCACCTGCCATTGTGGGCCATGATCAAGTTGAAGAACTGGGCATGGGAGGGAGCCACCCACCCCATGGAGGACTCTGTGAGGAAGATCAAGACCGTCAAGTTAGTCACTTTTGCCAAGAAGATCAAGACCGTCGAGCCAGTCACTCTTGCCAAGAACATTGTTTCCGCTCCTATTGAGTCTATTTCTGCGAGTGTTTCTATTCCTATTAAATCTGTTTGTAATAGTTTTCCGATTAAAGTCGTTAAAAACTCTCTCTTTTAATATGATTTGTGATTACGCTTATTTGCTGGCTTTGAATGTTTTTATTTCTGAAATTGGTAAAGAAACTCTTAATAATAAGGAATTAAAACATGGATACCTAGAACCTATAAATGAAGAAACCCAACCCATTAACTTAGGAACCGATGATAAGCCTAAAATGATCCAAGTGGGCAATACCCTAACCACTTTAGAGAAGGATGCATTAGTGACACCGCTAATGAGTTCAAGAAGGTCTTTGCCTGGTCATATGAAGACATGCCTGGGATTGATACGGATATAGTACAACACTACATTCCAAAATATCCAACCATGAAGCTAGTCAACTAGAAGTTAAGAAGAACAAAGCCAGAGTGGACTCTCAAGATCAAAGAAGAAGTAGAAACACGAGACAATGCAAGATTCCCAAGAATGGTCAACTATCTAGAGTGGTTAGCCAATGTGGTTCCAGTACCAAAGAAGGAAGGGAAGGCTAGAATTTGTGTAGATTTTCGAGATCCGAATAAGGCTAGACTAAAAGACGACTTTCTTTTGCCTCATATTGACGTATTGGTTGACAATACAGCAGGTCATGCTTTGCTATTGTTTATGGATGGGTTTTCAGGATACAATCAGATTAAGATGGCTCCAAAAGATATGGAGAAGACTTCCTTTATCACACCATGGGGGACATACTGCTACAAGGTCATGCCATTTGGCCTTAATGTTGGTGCTGCTTACCAATGAGTGGCCACCACTTTGCTGCACGATTTGATCCATAAATAAATAGAAGTTCATGTTGATGACATGATAGTGAAGTCCAAAGACCGTGAAGAGCACATATCGGCTTTGAGGAAGTTCTTTGAGAGAATCCAGTTCTACAACTTATGGTTGAATCCAAAGAAGTGTGCTTTCTGAGTCACATCCGGAAAATCGTTAGGGTTTATGGTAAACCAGAGGTGAATAGAAGTTGATCCTGAGAAAATCAAGGCAATTATAGAGATGAAGCCTCCAAGAATTAAAAAGGAGATCCGAGGATTTCTCGGGAGGGGATACTGTACATTAGCAAGTTCATAGCTCAACTCACCATGACATGTGAACCAATCTTCCGATTGCTTAAAAAGGAGGTCCCAACAGTGTGGAATGAACAATGCCAAGAAGCCTTTGAGAAGATCAAGAACTATTTAATGAAGCCACCAATACTTGTCCTACCAGTTCTTGAAAAGCCATTGTTGTTGTATTTTACCACTACAGATACAGTAATGGGGGCTTTACTTGCTCAAAACCTAGAGGAGACTAGAAAGGAGAACGCAATTTACTACATCAAGAAGAAGATGTTGCCTTATGAAGAGAAGTATTCACCATTAGAGAAGACATGTGTACACTTGTATGGGCAACTTGTAAACTCGGACATTATATGCTTGCTTACAAGGTTTTGTTGATTGCAAGAATGGATCATTTGAAGTACTTAATGGAAAAACCTGTGCAAGATGGGAAGATAGCTAAATGGGTTTTGCTTCTATCAAAATTTGATATTAAGTATGTGACTCAGAAATCTATGAAGGGGAGAGCAATTATCGATCACCTAGCCCCTTACCGTCGGATCAAAAGTTCGTCAAATGAAAAGGTTCTTCCAAGGTATGGAAGGAAAAAGGCTCTAAGTGATTTAGTCTTTTTTGTTTCTCTTTCTCCCTTTCTTGATTTTGAGTATGCATTACTTGTGTGTTTTGCCTTCTTCTTTTGAGTCTATTTAGTTTTATGCTTTGCTTTGTTTAACATGTTTTTGTTTGTTTATTTTCAATTTTGCTTTATTTTTTTAATAAAAAAATTGAAAAAAAAAAAAAATACAAAAACAGTGTGTGTTTTGTGTACATTGGTACTTGTGTACATTGGTACTTGTGTACCTTGGATGACCATTGAAACAAAGTTTTCTAAACTTTATATCTTTTGTAACTTAGATAAGCATCTCTATGCACAACTAAACAAGTGAGCTTTGTGGCTTGTGTTAGTGATGAGTAAGATTAAGTAATCTTTTATACTTAATGCTTATATCACTCTTTTTGATAGGAAGGACTAGAAAATCCTAAGAGTTAACGCTTGTATCACTCTTTTTTGACAGGAAGGACTAGAAAATCCTAAGAGAAAGGCATAAAAAACCATCTCACCACCGTTGTCCGCCAATCATGAAATGACATCCGTATGCTTCGGCATAGCAAAAGTGCAACGTTTAAAGCTTAACATAATTGGGTATTTCTTTTCTCTCTCTTATATGCCCATGCATGATATGCCTAACAAAAGAAAAATATGCAAAGAAAAATAAAAACAAAAAAAATCAAAATGTTTTATATATGATTGCAAGCGTGTCTTTTAGGAGATGTGGAAGTTATAGGATGTACCTCGAAGGTGATAGTCCCCATCAAGCGATTATGATTGTGTTTGAGTTAAAGTGATTTTCTCATATCTCAAATCGTCATAACATGTGGATATTAATGCAATCTTGCGATGTTTTTCACACACAACAAACAATATTCTTTGCTACTCTTGATACATGTGCAGGTACAATTTGATTTGGCTGTCACAAGGAATACATGTGTTAATGCATGCTCACTAAACTGTTTCGACTTGTTTTTGAAATATAAAATTGGTTAGACTTGTCTAGTGTGTGTGTGTTTTGGATCTATATGCTTGACATTTTTTTGTTGAGAGATGATTTTGAGAGTTTAAAATGTTGTTTAGATCTTTGGTTAAGTAGCATGCTTGATTGCATTCATATCGTTGGTTTTCTCTTCTTGAAAAACTATTTTTAAGCAATCTCAATAGCTCTTTGGACATCTTTCGATAGCTAGACTATCTATCGAGCCTCTTGAGCTTCCTTTCTCGATAGTTGTTATCACATTTTTGACCCATCGAAGTTTTTGAGAATTTGTTTCGATAGCTCCTCGATAGCTCTATCTGTTGAAATTTAAATCTCGACACCTCTCGATCCATCGAGAATCATGGATTTCTATATAAAGCTTCAACACAATTTCTTTCTCATTTTTCTCGATCTCTCTCGACTTTTTGACTCCTCACTTTCCAAACACCCTTTTCTCACTCTAAAACTCTTCCCTACTCAATCTTCGGCCTGAAGATCATTTTGTTCCTCCGGTATGATTTTATTTCTCTTATTTAATCATGCATTTCATCTCTTTTGACCTAACTTTTGAGGGTTTTGAAAGATTTTGGGATTTTTCAAAACTAATGAGGTTTTTGCAAAATTTTTGGGATGGGTTTTGTTCAAATGATCTTAAAAATTCATGCATTGCATCACATTTGCATTTTATCAATGTTTCATGCATTATAGATGTGTGTTTATTATGTTGAAAGCATGTGTGCTGGTAGGATTGGATTGGGCTAAGCCCATGATGTTTTTACTATTGCATGTCACATGTTCATGCATTTTTCATGCATATGTACCTTCAATTTTCTCTTTTTTTGATATTGATTTGTGTTGGTACTTTTACTTTTCTCTCTCTCTCTCTCTCTCTCTCTCTCTCTCTCTCTCTCTCTCTCTTTTTGCGGTTAGCTTGCTTAATGGCACCTAAGCGCAAGTCTACTCCGTCCTAGAACCCTCTTCATTCTGGGGCAGCTTCTTCTTCTCCCTTTGCTAATTCTACTCCCTTTCACGTTCGGTTCCGTGATGAGAAGGCTTGTACGGAATTCTTGGAGAACTTTTCATGACACGGCTCATTTAGAACACCAAGTCATCCTATCAGATTTTTTCGATCATCGACCTTCCGATTGTCATCTATAATAAGGGTTGTGAGTCACTATGTGGCATCCCAGTCACTTGTCCCTCCATGATCATACAGGAGTTTTACTCCAATATGCATGGATTCGATTATTTTGTACCTCAGTTTATCACTCACTTTCGAGGTACATATATCATAGTCACTCCGGATCTTATATCCGAGGTGCTACATATACCGCGGGTAGCACATCCCGACTACCTCGATTGTGATCATCTTAGGACTGTGTCCAAAGACAAACTCTTGTCTCTCTTCTATGAGACACCTTCATCTTGGGGTGACCGTCAAAACACCCCTTGCTTGGGCTTTGCAAAAAGTCCGAGGTTCCTTAACATGGTGATGACATTTGTTTTCCATCCTCTATCTCACTATAACTCTATTCATCGAGCCTCGTACTCGATTTTTGTTGTCCCTACTTGAGGGACTCATTATTGATGTTCCCTCTCACTTCATACTCTCCCTTATAGATGTCTATATATAGCAACCCGTGATAAGCTCATTTTTCCTTTGGCTATCACAAGGATTCTCCGTCATACGTCTGTCTCCTATCCCGAGTCTCTTCACTTTTCAGTGATGTGTGCCATAGATGCTGCTATCGTTAGACGGAGTGAGGCCCAACTTCGACTAAAACAGCCACTGCATCGAGATAGCGACTCCTCTAGCATCTTTTGCTCCATCCACATCTAATCCTTCTTCTTTTGCAGGTAGTGTGACCCTCGAGGCGGTCATGGCCCAACTTTAGTGCATGGATGCTCACCTTGGCACACTTAGTGATGAGTTGTGTTAGGTGAACACCCGTGTCGGTCGGGACACGACGACGGACTCGCCTTGGTGGCTTTGTGGAGTCTCCTTCTCCTTCTCCAAAGGCATCCGAGGATGATGATGATGACAATGATAATGATGATGAGGATGAGGAGGCTAGCTCTTCTAGTGACAACGAGATGACCGCTTGAGTTACTTGCCCTTTGTCATTCGTGACAAAAATGGGGAGTAGTTTTGGATATGAGAGTAGTCATGTTCTTAGGGGGAGAGTTAGTATAGGAGATATTTTTGTTAGGGGGAGTGTTTTTCCTTTTATAAGGGATGTAGTGAGGACTTATTGTATCTTTTCTTTTCTTTATTTTTCAAATACATTGTTCTTATATTGTGATAGCAAACCTTGTACTTATGTTGATATATATGTATATATATATATATATATATATATTGAGGTTGTTATTACTTTCTTTCACCTATCTCTTCATGTGTTATTTCTTTTCTCTCTTTATGCACATGCTTCTTGTTAATCGTATGCAATCTTTTATATTTCTTTTTCACACTAAGATGCCGTGATGAGTTTTGTTTAAAGTGTTTCAAAAATACAGGTTGTCAAAGTCTTTTTTGTCATGAACTCTCTTCTTGCAAAGTTTTCAAGAGTTTGTGTTAGGATTAGATTTTATTGAATTCAACAAGTGAGTATGAGCTGAGTGATTTATGACTTTTCTCATATGTTTATTTGTTTGTTGTGGTTTTGTCACGAATTGACAAATGGGGAGATTATTAGAACATATGTGAATCATAATAGGAACATATGTCAATTTAGAATTGGCTAATCCTTTGACAAAATGCACTTTACTTGTATTTGGGTAGATTTAGGATATGTTTAATACTTCAAGGAACCAGAGTTCAAGTCCAAGTGTTAAAGCCATACAAATCTGTCAAAGAATCAATTGAAGAAGTGCTGGATTTTAAAACTCAACAGCTAGAATCTATCGAGATTTAAAAGGCTTTGTAAGCCCGATACTTGACAAAACTGCTTTCGATAGATAAGCTATTTATCAAAATTTACGAAAATCAGATTTTTAATTCTAATTTCACTCCAATTCGTGTATATTTGTTTAGGCCTTCTTTTCTCACAACCCTAAACATATATAAGGATTATTTTAAGGGCCATCACTACTGATGCAACTAAATGCAAAAGTTTTTCACAAGCATATTGTGATTGGAGACATATGCCCTAGTTCATCTTCCTTTTCAAGAACTGCTGCGTTTGTACGCGGTAGGATTTTGTAACCAAGGAGCTTCGTGGTCTTCATCGTGTTGATCAACTATAGAACTTTGCAACCAACATCCTTCTCAAGTTGGTGGTTAGTCACGTACTTGGATTTATGCATCAATTGGTTAGTCACGTATTGGGAGTCGTGCATTGAAAATGATAGATTGTCACTACAGAACAAGTCCAATTGGGTATTGGGGTAAGGGTTCAACTATAGGTTGGTATAAAGTACTGAGATTTCTTTACTTGTAACCCCTTGTTTTGATAATAGTGGATTCTCGAGAGTGGTGACCTTAAATTCACCCGGTGGGGTTTTGCCTTGAAAGTTTTCCCCATTTATAAACAAATCACCGCGTCAACTCTATTTTCCGCTACATTTTATCTTAGTTGGTGATTTGTTTGTGCTACCACACATATTTCATGTTAATTGAATTAATTAATTAACTTGGCTAATTAATTGGTTAATTTATCACAAGGGGTCAATACATTCTTAGCCTATCACACTCCGAAAGCAACATGGCATACCCGGCTCGAATCATTGAGCACATATGGGGAGGACTAAGTGTGAGCCAATAATTGCAAGCCTCCAATCATCCGCATGCTCTACCCAACAAGATCCACATCAACCTGAAGCACAAATTTGCTAGATTAGGAGTCATCAAATTAAGAGCCACTCATCAAGCTAAGAAGAAATTAGGAAAAAGAACTTAACATTCAAGAACATACCACATCGGGCCAAGGAACATTTGGTATGTGCTCCGGCCTAGTTAAGGGCATGGAACTATACGTTCCATTAGGATAAGTCTTCATGAAGGAACTAGAAGAACTACCAGCATGGTAGGGAGAGGGAATCTCTTCCTCTTCCTCTCCCATTTCCTCTCCTTGAGGAAGACTAACGCCGAAAATACAACATGCAAGTATTGTTATCAAGTAGAAATATGAAAAGGAATTTGCAAGATCAAGAAATTTGACTTTAGAAGGGAAGAAAAATACCGTTTTGCCAACTAAGCAACCTTGTAGATGAAGTCGGGCAACACCCGATCACCAAGATACCAATACCTTCCATGCCTACACTAAAACAACACTTGGCATCCATTTAGTTCTAGAGCCCGCTCACACTCTGCATACCACTCACATCCAGCCCAAGGATTTAAATCCATCCGAAAAGTCACAAAGGAATTTAGAATGAGAAGAGACTGAACCATAGCCAAGTGCCAAAGATTTTAAAAGAAAGAGGAGGAAGAACTCACATCATCAACAGTCAAATTATCAATCACCAAGTGCCAAAATTTCCAAAGAACGCTTGGAAGGTGTAGACAAATGATGTTTGGGCAACCAACACAGAAATCTAGGGAAAATGCCAGCAACTTCTTCCCGGATTTCAGACCTGAAAAAATCACAACACCATTACCACATAGCCAAAATAATTTTCCACAACCTACACATAGCCAAAATAAATCCCAAACCTCACTTGCCATACAAATGAGCCCTACCCAAGCTTGAAAGACTTTGTCTAGAGAGTTAGGTCATGAAATGCATCAGAGTAGCGTAAGCCATGCCACCCCAATCATAATTCCAGATTTTTTTAATTTTTCTCAAGCTCCCCAAATAGCGCTGATTCACATTATTGCCTAAATTTGGACACAAGAAAGTCCCAATAAAAAGAAATATGAACATATGAGCACCCTTTGCCACAGTCTCACATTGGGGAATATTATCACATAGCCAAGACAAAGGAATATTGTTACTCCTCATTCTAGAAGGCACTACACCTAGGAGTTTCTTGAGTTCAGTTGAAGTAAGGGAATCATTGACAAGAATTATTTCACCATCCAACCTTAGACTAGTGATAAAAGAGAAGTCATAAGGTGTCAACATTACCTCCTCAATGCTTGGAAAATGGAAGGTACAGGTAGTGTCCTCGGAAGCACTCTGCCAAGGCAAGAAGTAACTCAAGATCTTTGTATTCATGTGTCTCTTGATTTAACAAAGCTTCAAAGAAAGTGCCAAAGCTTGCTTCATTGATGATGTTTTCGATGCTAGGAGACAATGTTGCCCATGCATTTTTCAACATTTGGAGACCGCCTCGACTCTTGAGGCTCTGCAACACAAAAGTTTAGCTCATCAATTTCCCTGACGAAAACCCACATGACCAAAAATTTCCATACAAAAAAATAAATATATTCTCACAAACAATGCCCCACCACCACAAAAAATCAATGCCCCACCAAAATTTTACCACAATCAAAATTTTCCACACATCCATACACAACTAACAAATTTTTTCATAGCCATGCAAAAAAAATTCCTACATGTCCAAGACAAAAAAATTCCCGCAAGTTCATGCCCATGCACAAATATATTCTCACATAGCCAAAATCATAACCACAAAAATTTTCCATGAACCAACATCACATACCCAACAAAATTTTTCATAATCAAAATTTTACCATAATCAAAATTTTCCATTCCCATAAATTTACCCACAAAATTTTGCCATGTCCATAAAACAAAGTTTACACATGCCAACAAGTTTTTCCCACATACATCATGAACATATTCATATAAGCCTAACACAAATTTTTCACAATGCCAATACTCCCAAAATCCAAACCAAAATTCATCCAACAACATCACCATCTACCTACATAATCAAAATTCCATAAGCCACCAACATTGTCCAAATTGCACCATGATCAAAGAAAAAACAACACTTTAAGAATACTCCAAAGCCAACATTCTCCAACATAACCAATCATGCAATGCCCCAAAAATTTCAAAATAACCAAATGACAATATCTCACCATGAAACTTTCAATGAAATATGAAACAACATTTTTTCCAAGTAAGGAAACCAAAGAAAAAAAAAATAACCTTGGTGTCTACATGACAATATGGAGCATGGGTCCTAAGGTCTTGAAGAAGTCCATCATCATCATGCCAATCAAATGTTGGATCATATTTCTTACCATGAAAAGCAAGAAAAGAAGATCCCTTGGAGGAAGAAGCCATCTTGATGCAAAGAAAATGGGTTTAGAAAATGGGTTTCACCAAAAATGGGTGCATGATGAAAATGCTCAAAACACAAGGATCTAAAGAAACATTGTTAGAGATGGAAGAGGGAAGGTTAAGAAGCTTAGAAAAGTGTTTTTTGTGAGAAGAAATGGTGAGATGAAGAAGAAAAATCAAGGGGAAGAAGAAGGTGAAAAGTGTCAATGGAGAAAGAGAAGTTGATAAAAGATGAAGTAAAAAGGGAAAAAGAAGAAACAAAGAAGTGGGGGGCCAAAATTTCAGCCTCCACACTTAAAACTCAGCCAAAAAGTCGAGTAAACTCGATCAAACCGAGTCAACTCGATCAACCAAAAAAAAAAAAAGATTCAAAGTTTTCAAGTATCTTTCAAACTCCAAATTTTCAATTCAAAATTTTCATTCCTAAATTTTCAATTCCACATTCTCAATGCCCAAATTTTAAACTCAAATCTCCAGTTTTCAAAAAATCCAAACCTCAGATTTCATGATCAAAATTTCAAGCCTTAATTTTCAAAATTCTAAGTTTCAAAATTTCAAATTTCAAGTCAAAATCTCCAAGTTCCAAAGTCTCAAAATTTTAAATGTCAATTTCAAAACTTCTAAGTTTCAAAAAATCAAATGTTTCCCAAAAATAGAATCTTTTTTCAATCAAACTTTTATTGATAAAGATTCAAATCAAGAAGGAACAAATGAAAATCACACATCTAAAAAAACAGTGGGATCAAAAAGCTCTCATAATTTAAAAGTCTAGCCCCCAAATTTTAACTTTTTGCAGGCAACACTCCAAATTGAAGTAGAAAAGCCCTGGATCGACATTTCAACAAACTCCGGATCGAAGTAGAGAAGCCTTAGATCGACATTCCAACAACTTCGGATCGAAGTAGAAAAGACCTTTGATCAACATTTCAGCAGTCCGGATCGAAGTAGAGAAGACCTTTGATCGACACTTCAACAAGTCCAGATTGAAGTAGAGAAGACCTTTGATTGACATTTCAACAATTCCAAATTGGAGTAGAGAAGACCTTTGATCGCCATTTCAACAACTCCAGATTGAAGTAGAGAAGACCTTTGATTGCCATTTCGACAATTCTAGATTGAGGTAGAGAAGACCTTTGATCGCCATTTTGATAACTCCAGATTGAAGTAGAGAAAACCTTTGATCACCATTTCAACAACACCAGATTGAAGAAGAGAAGACCTCTGATTGACACTCCGACAAACTCTAGATTGAGGTAGAGAAGCCCTTGGGTCGCAGATAACTCCAAATCAAGGTAGATAACCCTTGGGTCACAAACAACTCCATTATCAAGATCAAGATTGAAAAGTCTCTTGGTCACCCCAATTGTCAAGAATCATTTCCAAAGTCATCAATTACCAGCTCAGTCAAGTATTTTCATTTTTTGCCAATAGAAAAGGTACTAGTTCTAATTTCCAAGGTTTTAGGTTCAAGGGCAAGGTAATCTTTGAAAATTCAACCTCAATTAAATCATTGTCTTTGTTTTATATTGATATTCGCTTTTCAAGCTCTGTCAATGAGGGGCATTCTTTAGACACTCAATTTTGCACCCATGATTATATCAAGGAGAATGACTTGAATGACCATCCATATACCCCAAAACTCGTGATTGCATTACATGCATCAATTTGTCTTTGCATTACATGCATCAATTTGGTTGATAATTAGTGTTTAAAATAGGGATGCATGCATCGGAATAAAATGGATGATTGGATAACAATAAAATTGTGGATAATCTGAACTTTATCAAGATTTATTTTAGGATATTTATCTACAAGATAATTGTTCCTGAAAAAGCCCGGATTATCTAGAAAAGAGATAAAAAAATCATAGACTAAGGATGAAAACACGTCTAGGTGTGGAGACTGGATCAAAAAACCCTAGAAGGAGAGTCCAAAATGTGCTCAAATACGAAAGAACATTGGGTGTCCAAGAGCCCATTTGGCACTTTTGGAGTGTCGAATGGCACTTTAAAAGGGCCGAAATTCCCCCTTTTGGGCTTTGGCCCAACGCCCTTTGAGTGACGAAAAGGCACTCCATTTTTGATCTTTTCGCAAAAGGATGAGTCCCAATTCATGTTCTACACATCAAAGCTATTTTTTAGAGGCTTCTAGCCTCTATAAATAGAGACCAGGTCTCATAATTCAGCACCTTTTTTTTTTTTTTTTACACTTTGAGAGGCATACCTTTTGAGGCTCTCAAATTGTTGATATTTCTTGATCCTCTCTCTGCAATTTGCTTCTTAAATTAAGGTTTTTAGATTTCAAAGATAACCGAATTAGTTTCTTTGAACCCTAAAACATCCTTTCAAGAAAAAGGAGTGCTCATGCAATAGGTTGTATTCAATCACCTTTTCTTTTTATGCTTCTTGTTTATGTTGATGAATGTTCTTCTTTATCCATGAATTATTATTTATTGTTTTGTTAAAGCATGATCTTGATTTTTATACAATTGTTATGATCTTTTTTTTTTAATTCCAATAATTTGCATGTGAATAATTCTTTTTCTTAAAACAAAATTAGGTTTGCATCTTTCTTAGATGTAGATCTGAATTTTCTCTATAATAAAAAACAGATCTACATCTTTCTTAGATGTAGATCCGAACTTTTCTCAATAATCAAAAACAGATCTGCATCTTTCTTAGATGTAGATTTGAATTTTTTTAAAAAAAATAGATCTAAAGATGTATATTTAAATTTTTCTTAATTCAAAAAGAGATTTGCATCTTCATTAGATGCAGATCTGAATTTTTCTTAAATAAAAAAACTGATTTGTATCTTTCTTAGATACATATCTGATTTTTCTTTAACATATGCAGATTTTTGAAATAAAGAAAAATATTAAACATCATTGTGTTTGTGTTTGTTTTATTTAATTCATGTTGCATAAATTTAAATTATGAGCAAAAATTTCTTCTTAAAAATCTTTTTCATTCTTTTAAAATATATAAAAAAACAGATTTGATTTTTTTGTTATCCAAAACCATTTTTTAGTTCTTAAAAAAACAAATCTGATATTTTTCAAATCAAAAGACTTTATTTCATGTGATAAACACAGATATGAATTTTCTATTTCCAAAAATCACATTTTTCTACATCCTACAAAACAGATCTAGTATTTTGACAAATCAAAATCGATTTTTTTTTACCAATCAAAACATATCTGATTTTTTTTAAATAAAAGAAGAGACTTCATTCATAAATAAATTTATGTAATTTAATCTTTATTTAACATGTTCAACTTATCATTCATGACATGCATAAAAAGGTACATTGGTCATAAGAGTCTAGAAGACCGGACTCTATCCGGGGCGGAATAAGTGTAACACCTTTCATTTCGTAACCTAGCCTGCGGATTTAGATCTTTGGTTAAGTAGATCTAAGCCTTGTCTTTACCTTTTATTTTGGGTAGAATGTAACTAGGACAAAAAACTATGTAATCATTTGGTAGTTTGTAACTAGGATCTAAAGCCATGCAATTTTTCAATTTTCCAAATATGTAATTTTTTATTCAATCAATGAAGAGAATAATTCAGTTATTTATTTAGTTTTTCTTATTTTTTATGTATAAAAAATAAGTGGCGACTCCATACCCCAAAAATAGAGATGCCCTAAAAAGCACTCCAAAAATCTCTCTTTTTTGAGAGGCAACTTTCGAGGTCTCTCACATACATGTCTTAAAAATTCTTGTTAAATTCTCTTTTATCCAAATTTTGTTTCTAAATTATTCTAAAAAAATTATTTCTAAACCAATCCAATCACCTTTAAAAATCATATACCACTATGCCTTTCATTTTAGATATACTAGTACGTAGCCCCGTGCATATGCACGGGTACAATTAAAAACAATTATAATTATATGGTTCAAATTATATATAGTATTAGCTTACTTTTTTTTTAAACCATACATTTGTAAAATATGTAATGGTTTCTCAATATATATATATATATATATATATATATATATGACAAAGCTAAAAAGGGTTTTCTTGGTCAGATCGGTTGCAATCAAATTTTGTAGGAGTAAACACACCAATTACACCAATCTTGTAAAATTTACTTGGAGCAGAAATTCCATAGATTGCCACATTTGATCGGATCAGTTTTGGTCCAAACCTTTTGGGATGACTGGTTCAGTCGGGTCCAGGTTATGGATGGACAATTCTAATTTTATTGTTTAAGATGAAATAATTTGAAATTAGAACTCAATTTTCATTACAATGAGATGAGCTTGATTTTCTTCTCATAAGAAAAAGAACAATGAAAAAAAAATTGTGACCTCGATTTTAAATTCACAAATCAATTGTGAAATTATTTGAGTTTGTTATGCAATTTATATTTTTAGAATGTGATTTTTTTTTTTTTTTTTTTTTAGTCAAGAGCCTTATGGCTCAATTGACACTTCCTAGTGTTTTTAATAAAATGTTCATAGCTCGAAACACCCCTTCCTCATTGTCTATCAAATCATAATTACATATATGATTTTTTCTATATATATTATTTTTTCTATATATGCTAAGTTCCATCTAACCTCAAAAACACATCAATAGCCTTCCTAGACTAAATCCAGGTCGACGAGGAAGTCTAATCAAGTTCAAACACATACTAAATCATAAAAAAGTGTCCAAAAAAACATGGCAAATCACAAGCCAATTGCTTTTGAACTTTTCTGATTTCTTATATATAAAAAAAAAGATCACCAAGATCACCCAAAATGTGTATAATTCTAATGAAGAAATTTTTTTAAGAAACTGGCGTTAGTTTAACTCCAGTGTTGTTATATCAAATGAGCTAGCTATTTTATTACTATTGTTACATAATTACATTTGAATCATTGTCTTCTCCATATACAAATGAGAATAAATTTAGATAATTATGTTATCGTAGTACATGCATAGGCCTAATTGTAAGGTTGCAGCCACTGATCCCCATCAACAAAGGACACATTAAGGAAAGGAGAAGCTTGTGTGTCATTGAGTCTCAAAACATAAGGAAGTCTCTTGGTCATATTTGCACCAGGACCTGAGCAATTATATTCTCCAAAGAATATAGTCCTACAGTTTGAAAATTAAATCAGACAACAGTTTATTAGTAATTCAATTGATTTAGACTACAAAATCATTCCCAAAATAAGCCATATATGTTGCAATCTGTAGTTACATACTTGTCTCTTGTAGGGTCGTTAAAATCATTCCAACCCTCTGGAGCAATGATATCTGACATTGATGTGTTGGCAAAAACAACACGAGCGAATGGCCTCCATGCTCGACCTAGCAAAACTCTTCCATTGCCACCCACAGTGCAGTTGGTGAATGCAAAACCAGTGTTCTCGTCCTGGGAAGTTCTGCCATGAGCCGTAAGAGCTCCATTTATGCCTTTCGATCCTGGGTCTACTGGTTTTGCCATGGAAATCAACAGGCAATTCTGTAGTGAACAATATAAGTATTACTTGTTGTTTAATGTGACTTTTGAGTATACTAGCTTGTTGGAAAGCTAGCTGAAGCCTCTTTTGGAAATATATACGACTTAAATTAAGAATTTCATTTTTTTTTTTTTTCTTTTTCTATTTTGATTATTTTAATTATATAATATGGCCGCAGGTCTTATTTGATATGTAAGAAAATTTAACCTATATTAAATGGTTTTTTATTTTATTTTATTTTTTAAGATTCCAAAGAATAGAACACTAAATCCTTCAATTTCAAAGAATTTACAAATTTATTTATTTTTCTGCATTTACTATTTTTTTTTTTTTTTTTTTTTTTTTTGTTTAGTGAAAAATAAGAGTGATAATTTTTGGGGCATTTCTTAGAATGGAGAAAACTGGACACTAAAAGTACATAATCTAATTTTATAATATATATATATATATATATATATATATGTATATATATGTAAAAAATCATACAAGTTTGAATTTTTTATGATCTCATAATATTTTGCCACATTAATTTTGATACTACAAAATTTAAACTTTATTATTTTAGACTATCCATTAGAATCTTAGCACACCAATATTTATTTTTATTATTTTTAAAAAATAGTAGAAATAATTATTTATTTTTATGATCACACACACTATGGTACATCATTTTTTAGACCAAGTGCTTATAAGGAAGGGTGGGAGGCGTTTTTTCTCGATATGGGGTTGAGTAAATCTGTGCGGGTGAGAGCAAGAGTTGACCATGCCCATCCCAAAACGGACAATACCCGATTGGGGAAAGATTCGTTCCTCCCACAAATATATATTTATATATATTTATATATATAAACCTTTCCGGGCTTTCTATTAACTACGACTAATATATAAGGATAAAAAATAACCGATATTACAGTAGCTTGAAATTTTACCGTGATAACTTTCTTTTGAAAAAAATAAAATGAAATAGGTTTCATTTAGTTTTTCACCTCAAAGTTTTTTGTTTATGTCAAAGTATTAATTCAATTTCATGTGTTAATAGAGTAAATGCATTTACCACCACGCACTCTTGGTGCAGTGGTCACTTAACGAATATAAATGCTTGAGAGGTGTGAAGGGTAAGGGTCGAGGTTTAAGTCTCCAAGAGAGAGTTTCACACATATATACACTTAGATTAGGCTAGAGTCAAAATTCTATCTTGTATTAGAAAAAAAAAAAAAAAAAAAGAGTAAATGCATTTATTTTTATGCATTAATTATCTATAGTTGGTGCAACAATTATTTACATAAAAAAATTTATTTTATCATTTTTTATAAAATACTTATTATCAAAAGAAAACAAAATAATTGATTTGGATTATTTCATTTTTGCTCATGCCTAGTTCCCTTCCCTTGGAAATAATTGAAACAAAACTCAACAAAAGGTAAAAGAAAATATAGTTACAAATGTAATAATAAAATGTATAAAAATAATTATGAAGTTAGTCAAAATAATTAAATATTTGTAAACAACCACGCCATTATATATATATATATATATATATATATATATATATGTTTGTCAAAGAGGGAAAAGTTTTTTAGCTTTTCTGTTTTTGTCTCAATTTTGTTTTGCAAATAATCTTTTTATTTTTTATTTTTTAAGTTAGCTTTAAACTGTATGTCACATTTAACTTAAAATTTACCATTTCCTAAAAAAAAAAAAAAAAAAAATTAAAAGTTACCAAAAGTATATTTTTCAATAAGGTGTTAGTAGCCTTTGTATGTTTTATGTTAGTAAAAAGAATATTATTGGGGTATGTATATGTATTTGATTTCAATGTATTAGTTATTTATACGTGATATCCTAATTATTTAATAAAAATGAATTTTTATTGTTATTTTTATAAAATTATACAAGGAATAAATCATTTGAACTTGGATGATACGATACTTTTGTTCAAATTTAATTATTTTGGCAACAATTGACATTGAAAAGGTAAATAAAAAAAAAAAAAAAAAAAAAGTTCATAACACATGAAATAATCAAACATTTGTAAATTTACTCAAGCAATGTATTTTTACACATAATTATTTAACAAGTTCATTTTTTTTTTTTTTTTTTTTGACATGGAATATTAAATGAATCTAATTTTTCAAATATTATAATCATAATAAATGGTAAATATGGGTAAAAAAAAACAAAGGCAATTTCTTAAAACATATTTTATAATGAACCACATATAAATAGGGCGCAAAGATCAGCCTAGATTACCTCATATAGTGACCTTCCATTCCCGAAGATGAAATCAATGGAACCCTGGATATAGCAATCTCTGAAGTAATGTCGACCCTTATCATCATGAAGGGTGTCTTGAGCTCCAAAGAATCCACAACCCCAGAACGCTGCTTTATCACCAGATATTTTAATTGCCACTGCTTGGGCTCCAATATCACCAGGGTTTGGAATAGGAGCTAGATTCTAGCACGAGAAAAATTGAAGTGTAATATATATATATATATATATATATATATATGCAAAACTTTCATGTCTGTATATAGATATATATGTTATATTGACTTACCATGAAGCTTATGTTCTTGGCAATGAAATTAGTGGAGAAAACTTGAACGGATCCACTAAAAGATGTGCCATGTGAAGAATTGGCCGTATCATTCCATGCAATTGCAGTAGATGTAAAGCCTTGTCCTTGAAATGTTACATTCGTTTTGGGGCTTGGAACAGTAACTTTCTCACTAATGATAGCCAATGAATTTTCATTAAAGCAAGGGAGAAAAAAAGTCAAATATAAAATAATGAATCTAAGATATTGAACGGAACGTGATCCTAATTGACAGAATTATTTTAAGATTAAGTTTTTATTTCCTGGATCTAATAGTGTATAGAGTGTGACATTTTTAAAACTTTAAACCACATAGTACTTAGAATACTTTAAATTTGGAATATTTAATTTGAACTATAAAATAAATCTATTTCAAATAGAGAATATAAAAAAACTCCAAGAGCACCAACTTACTAGTAAATGCCGGTATTGATCCATATAATAGTTCTATTTTGGCTAAAATCTGGAATTGCATTAACTGCTGCTTGCACTGTTGTAAAATTACAACACCCATTTCGGTCAACACAAATATACGAGGTCGTGTCAGTATCCGTAGGAAAGTCAGGTGAAAAATCCTCGCAAGGATTTATTGTTTTATTCTTCTTATGGTGTTTATGATGCCCTTCAATGTTGTATGTGATGACAGTTGAAGTAATCGGAGATGATGAGAAAAAGGTGAGACTAAAATTAATAAGATATTCGAGGAAAGATGGGTTTGAATTTATGATGTGTGTGGATGGCAAAACAGCAAAAATGGCAAACAGAAAACTTAGAGATATACATATGCTATGGAGATTCATTTTCTGCATGGAGGAGAGACGGGTAATGAGAATAGGGATGATATGTTTTATGTAATATAGAGGGTGGTATAAATAGATATGCACTTGAAGTGAAAGAATTGATAACATGTCTTGCAAATCACCCTGTCCTATCCTGTCAATATATGTGCTTAAGAAAATTGCTAACTTACCAAACTTGACATGGGGCTATGCTTGTATTGAGAATGCAGCTACCAGTTGTACTGGACTTTGAATCATATTGTGATCAGTCCAGCTTCAGCCCTAATGGATTGCTGTACGCTGTGGTGAGCACTAGACTTTGTGTAAATTTTGGAGTTAAATCCCTATTGAATTAATTTCTTCTCATATTCAAATTAACATAGCATTTCAATGGTTTAAGATTCTTCCATTGTATTTGGCTTCAATGTGTATATTTTGTGATAAGACACACATATAAACAGGCAATATTGGATATATAAATACTGGAAGGTTTTAGTTTATATTTCCTCAGACCTATCTAAACCCTTAACATGTTTAATTGGCTTTGAAAACTATAACCTTTGTAGTTTGTATCATGGCACTAATCTATCTCCCAAAAATATCGAACGGAGTTTTTCATAAATATCTGCTGAAGTGTCTTGATGTAAACCCAAGCTAATTGGAAGGTGAAGCGTAATACACAAACAAAGTAGTAGTTTGAAAATTGTGACATATCTTACCATGGAAAAAATTGTGGCCTAATAATTAGGTGTAGTTCAATCACTAACTAATCAAGAGTTTGATGAGACTATTTGGTTCTTGTATAGACCAGAACCGAAACTCAAATCTTCATCATCCACTTAATATATATATTGGTTTCTTCAAATTTGGGGCATGTGTAAAATTGGTTTCTTAACTTTCAAGTGCTCTATTTTTCTCTAAATTTTACCAGTGTAAGAATTTATTCATGCCGTTTCCATCCAAAATTTGGACATCCACATTAGCTAACCGTTAGCCACGGCAACAAAATTTAGATGGAAAGTCGATGCCATACTAAATTGTTATATTTTTGAAATTTGAAAGACTATGATAGAGCATTTGAAAATTGAGGAACCAAAATCATGCATACCGCAAATTTGAATGTTGAAAAATGCAATTTACCTTAATAAAAAGAAGATAAAACTAAACAATTACGAGTAATGTTTATTCAAAAAATCTTTTACAAAACTTATGATAGGAAAACAAAAACGGTTCAAGACATGTCATAAAAAATATGCCCGTGACAGTTGAAAATTTTAAGCAATGTAAATGGCAAAATAAATTAAAATTTTAACAAGAAAGTAAGAGGCCAATGAAACAAGGCTCTAAAAATGAAATGAGTTGATTCTCAAAATCTACTCAAAAAAAAAAAAAAAAAAAAAAAAGATATATTGAAATGAATTTTTTTGGTTCCAATAAAACATAATCTGAATGTGGCAAAATTGTAAATTTTCTAATAAAAAAATTATACTTTTTTAAAAGTAATTTGAAAGTTTTACGAACTAAGAGCTATAGAAATTTAAAAAGAAAATATACTAATGGAAAATTTTAGAATGTTCAATTCTTTGCATTCAGTCATTGTTGGCTTGGAAATATATATATATATATATATGAGTTGGGTTCAACTTACATATATATATATGAGTTGGGTTCAATTTACACCTAGTGTACCTCAAGTAATGTTACACCACCCAATAACTTGTTGATAAATTTATATTTTGAAAATTCCACAGTTAGATGACATGTTCTATATATTCTAAACATGCATGTCAATTTTCATACCAATCGGATGTTATTTACCATTCGATCCATAAATTTATCTTGTATGCATTATTTTAAATTACAAAAACTTAAATTTTTACAATTAATAGATGACATGACTATTGATTTTTAATCACCTTGAAATTTTGCAAACATGGAGAATATACAAGGATAATGTAATCCAATGATTGATTTGTCAAAATTCACATCCAATTAAACAATATTGATTGGTTTAACATTGTTTAGAATTATATCAAGTGTAACTTAAACCCAAACCTCCCCTCTCCCCCAAAACACACACGCACACTTATATAAATTTATTGTGCTTGTAATAATTATTTCTAAGAAACAATAATTCTTGACATAAAAAAGTAAATATTTGGAAATATTGTTTGACTTTGACTAACACTTTTAGGGAATTTTATAAATATTGTAATGAAATTTTGAAAATCTCGTATGCTTTACTTCATTTCCAAATTACATAAATAAAAGGTTCGGTTAATAGATGCCTTTAAATTAATTATTAATAAATTATTTTAGAAAAATTTTAATACCACTTTTATGAGAAATATAAAAAATTGTTTCAAAATTAGTTACTTTTTTTTTTCATAAAAAGTTTGTAAAATCATTTCTTATACAAATGCCTTTAGGGCACCAATTAACAAAATCTATAAACAAATACTTGAAAAATAAACTTTTCTAAATTTGGAATGAATGTTTTTTCAACTTGTTAGCATTTATTACTACTTATTTCTTGAAATAGAAAGTGAATTACCATTAGAACTTTAGAAGTTATTTTTTTTCCTTGGGGGGGGGCTTTGTTGGGGAGAGATAGTTGGATTACTCTTGTGAAATTCGTCTACTTCATTTGGAACCAAATCATATACCGAATTTGAAAGTCCCGTATGCTTTACTTCATTTCTACATTTTATAAATAAAAAGATTCGATTAACAGGTTCCCTTAAGGAATTTGTTAATAAACTATTTTTAAAAAGTTTTAATACCGCTTTATGGGAAATAAAATAAAATAAAAATTGCTCAAATATCAATTACTTTTTTCTTTTCCTGTAGAAAGTTTGTAAAAGTATTTCTTATATGAATGCCCTTGGGGTGTTAACAAAATCTATATATAAATACATGAAAGATGAATATTTCCAAATTTGGAAAGAATGTATTTTCAAATTGTTAGCATTTATTACTACCTATTTCTTAAAATAGAAAGTGAATTCTTGTAAGTGTTTGTGAGGTGTAAAGGGTAAAGACCGGAGTTCAAGTCTTTAGGAGGAAGCTTCATATACATATATACTTAGATTAAATTAAAAAAAAATTTATCTTGTAAAAATAAATAATAATAATAAAAAGTCCCTCTTTTTTTTTTTTTGGGGGGGGGGGGGGATTAATTAGTTGGGTTACTCTTGTATCAAAATTTTCTTTCTAGAAAAATCCAACCACCTATAAAAATCATATACCACAGTTGCCTTTCATTTTAGATATGTTATAAATTCGTCTATTTCAATTGGAACCAAATCATATTCCGAATTTGAAGTCAATCCTATGATTAAGATTATATGATTATAATTCAAATTTAATTCAATGCATTAAAATGAATTGAACTGGATTTCAAATAAAATTATTTGAGTTGATATACATGTTATTTGTTTACAATATAATGGAAACAATAGGTAGTGGCATTTGAATTAAAGGTTATTGGCCAACTTTTTTTGGTACTAAACAAATGAATTAGGCTATCAGGACATATTCGGTTAATTAGTAGTATTTTCAACAATTGAGAAATTAAATTTTTGTCTAATTGAATTCCTGAAAAAAATATATTTATATATATATATATATATATAAACACAAATGTCATCAATAATCAGAAAAATACTATATTTCACAAAGGTATAAAACTCACAATCTTAAACTTAATTAGTAGATGTTCATTATGAAAAAGTAAACAAGACCTACTATTAATTTATTTTACAAATTTCTAACACAAATCATTTAAATATTTCAAAGCTATCATTTTGTTATCATACATAAATAATACTTCTCTTTGACTTTTTTTTAAATAAATACAATTTTAAAGATGTCAAACCAAAAATTATGTGAGCACGTGACATCATGTTAGACCAAATATTTTATATGATACAATTTCCAATTAGCTCAACTACTAAATTTCTTGTCATCAAATAGAAAATCTAGAAGTCCCACCCATCTACACCATTAATAACCGATCACTGCCTTGGCTTGATATTAAAAAAATAACTATGGTGCAGATGATATAGGTAAAAAATTTATTTTATATATATATATATAATAAAACTTTTGTTATGTATTGATTATTTATTGTATGTAATATATAATTTTATTTTAAACGAGTTCTATGTGTTGGAGAGAATGCTTCATAATCTTATATATATAATTTTCCAACTAGTTCTAAGAATTCACTCATTCTTTAGTTTTAAAGAAGCCTTTGAAACTAACAAACAATGTTACACCAGGTGTAATTTGAACCCAATTCATAACTTGAACCAACAAGCAATGTTATTTACCATTTGATCTATAAACTCATCTTTTGTGCATTATTTTAAACTACAAAAACTTGAATTTAAAAAATTGACTGATGACATGACTATTAATCTTTGATTATTTTGAAATTTTGCAAATATGGAGAATATATAAATATAATGTAATCTAATTGTAAATTTATCAAAATTTGCATCTAATTAAAAAATATTGAGTAGTGTAACATTGCTTAGAGTTACACCTAGGTCCAATTTTTTTTTTTTTTTTATAATTTTTTTCATTTTTGTAGTTAGGCCCCCTTTCTCCACAATAAGTTTAACTAGCCTCATCCCAATAGCAATTATCCAACCCAAAAACTTAACAAAAATAATAAAAATATTCACAATAGTGATTATATTTTAGCAAAAAAAAAAAAAAAAATATTTTACCACAAAAGAATAAAAAAATTATGCATTATTGAAGAAGCTAAAGCTAATTTTTTTGCAACTACGATAAACTAATATAATTACTAGTTGACTATAGCAAGTTGTTAAAAATAAAATACAATATTTTATTAAGATTATATTTCTTCCTTCAATTAAATAACTCAAATTTTCTCACTTCCTTTATTATTTTAATGAATTGTTTATATTATTTTAAATGAAATTATAAAAAAGATAGAACATTTGATATTGGATGTATTGTAAAGTGAGGTGATAAAATAAATAAAGTAACTTTTTGAGATGTTGAAAGCTAAAATTTTTAGCACCACCGATGTGAATGCACTAAGTTCAACAAAAAATAAAAAATAAAATAAAATCCTAACTAGCCTAATATTAAAAAAAGACATTATTTTTATTTCTCTTTTTGTCTTTGTTGGTAAACGATTGCATTTTAATGTATTTAAAAAATAATGATTTTGAGTATTTATAATTTTTAATACTATATGTATGCCTATTTGGAGTTTTTTTTTTTTTTTTTTTTTTTTTTTAATACTTTGGCCTCCACTAGTTTGGTTTCCATTCTGGATTTGTCCTTGAAACCAGGTGTAACTTGAATATATATATATATATATATATATATATATATATATATATATATATATATATATATATATATAAAAAGATGGGCCAATATATGTAAGTCCCTTTGTAAAATAATTACAACTTTTTTTTTTTTTTTTTTTTTTGGAGCAAAGACGATAGAGTACAATTAACCTTTATTTCTATATAAATACATTCAAGAATATCTAAATTTGATACTATTATATACTGTTAAAAAAATATATTAATACTACGAATACTTTTTTTTTTTTTTTTTTTTTTTTTTTTTTTTTTTTTTTTTTTTTTTACTTAAGAAACAATCTATTATTTGACTTCCTCCCCCTCCCCCAGTTCCTTAAAAAAAAAATAATAATAATAAAAATAAAACAGAAAAAGAAAGGAAAAGAAGAAAAAAAAAATAGTGGAGAGTGAGTCACAGGTTCAATCCCCCTATATTAGTATTACGGTATTACCAATCAAAAAGAAGAAAGAAAAATATATATATATATATATATATATATATATATATATATATATTGGTAGAAAGAAGAATGAAAAATATGTTTCTTATGAATCAATGTTTAAAGTTAAATATTGGTTCATGTTTCTAAACTTAATCCTGCGTGGATATTGAAGAAATGGCTACAGCAAGTCGGTGATAGTTCCACAACGATCTTTATTTACTGTAATGGAATTAGAGTACCTTTCGAAATGTTTGCTTTCTTTTCTTGTGTCATTTTGTGACGGCATATTAGCGGCTCTTTATGAATTCAAATGGAAATTTTTTCCTTCTTTAGATATAATTTTTTTTTTTTTATAAGATAGAAATTCTACTCTATCCTAATTTAAGTGTATATGTGTGTAAAATTTCTCCTGAAGACTTATAAAGAGTTCTTAGTTTGACGTATAAGTGTGTGTGTTAAAAATACTTAGGGTCCGTTTGGATTGAACTTATTGTTGCTGAAATTGAAAAATGAAAACACTGTAACAAAATTATTTTTAAATGTATGAATAGTACCGTGGGATCCATTTTTAATATTTTTAAATGCGTGAGCAGTGCATGCATTTGTTCATAAATAGTGAATTTTGTCTCTGAAAGTCAATAACTAAGACTTAAAAAAAAAAAAAAAAAAAAAAAGAGAGAGAGAGAGAAAATGCGCATTTGTAAACGCAGACATCCAATCCAAACCCCACCTTTGTATTCTTAAAAAAAAAAACAGTGGATTAATCCCACATTGGAAAATGAGCGTGAGTTAAAGAGATTTAAAATATGTCTTTGTGTATTTAAGAAGTTAGGCTTTTTAGATATACATCACTATAAGTTTTTAAAAAAAAAAAACATTCTCCTCTCTCTCTGTATGTATGTTAAAAATACTTAGTATTCTAAAAAAAAAAAAAAAAATTGTTTGATGCATAAATAAAGCCCATATGAACATGTCAAATGGGCCCTTCACATCAACGAATAACCACTCCTCTTTGCATTTTAGGCCACCAAACAATTTTTGCATATTTGGCAAGGTGTACTTATACGATGGCTAGTTGGTAATTTGATATATACATTTGAATACAGTGTTTAATAAGGGAGATGTGTAAAATATAGTTAAATACCCATAAAGTTTGTGCTAATGTTTTAAATGAGAGATTTTTATTTAGATATATATTATTGTGTGAAACTTTTTATTATGGTTAGTGGCTGCCAGCTGCTCGTCAGCGATTACCGTTGCCAAGAATGGCATAGTCTCAAAGCTTTGTCTTACCCTTAAGCCTTGTTTGTAAAATCCGTGGTAACAATTTACTACTTTTTATCCTTTCCTTAGAGGGTGAAGTTGCTTTATTTGGAAAGACTCTCATTGCTAATAGCGAAAGGTTTGGGAGTAGGTAATCCTTGGACCGTAGGTTACAGGAATGATGGTTAACTTGGACCGCAAAAAAATATTATCGGTTATCTTGGACCCACAGTCGGGTACCACGTCAATTAAAGCCTTTTACCTCACTGAAATTGGAACTTTTTTTTTTTTTTTTTTTTTTAAATGGGAAATTGAAACTTTTAATATCACTAACTTGGAAAATAATACTAACTTGGAAGTGAGTATTTAAATACTGCTTATTTACTGAAAATTGAAGACATATTATTGAAGACACTATAATAAAATAATTTTTAAAAGTGTGAATAATGCCGTGAAACTCAAAAATGCATTGGTATGCATATTTTTATTTTTTAACTGGATCATGAATAGTCTTTGTGAGAGACGACTAAAAACACAAACACTAAATTGCACGCTGGAAACGTGCAATCCAAACGCACGCTAATTCTTATTAGAAATGACTTTCTAATCTGATGGTATAGTTTTCCCGAAAGCCTTTGATAATTCTAAGATACCAAATTAGTCTAATCTATAGCCTTTCTAATCTATAGTAGCTCTTGCACACCTCCGTGATTTACCGAAAAGAGAGGAATTCTTAAACTAAACCGTATCTACATAGTGGCGCTTTTTATTACCACTGCAATAGGATTATTGTGACCCTCTATTTGTGGCAGTTTTAACTGCCGCGATAAAAACAGCCGCTAAGGCCATATGTGCCTTTAACGGCGCGTTTAGAGTTTTTTGTGGCAGTTTTGAAGCGCCGCAATTTATTTATTTATTTATTTATTTTTGTAGTGAGTTTTTTAATTATGACTAGCCTTTCCCTTCCCTCGGCTCTCTTTTGTGTAACACATATTTCAAATTTTAATTTTTACCAGTCGGCAGGCTCTTATAATATGCTATAATAATATAATTCATTCTTTAAATTTGCAGATTTTAATGATCTTGAAAAGACATAAAATTACTTAGTCAAAGAGGTATATTAACACGCAGCTATGCATTTTTTTTTTCCTTCTTTACTGATTGCATATAAGCATCATCCATTTATATTTATAGTGTGCCTCTTTCTTTACAAATGCAACAACTTCTTTAGGTATTTTCTGTCTCTTTATCTATGCAAATTCATCTTTACATTTACTCTTTCTATCTCAGTAACTCTTTATGTGCATTTTTTGGCTGTGTTTTGTTATGTTACTAAGATAGGTCATACTTTTCTAACTTGTGGATTATGTTTTCCAAGATTTTCATTTACACAACTGGACTTTTTAATTTTAAAAGTTATTACTATATTTTGGTGCATTTCAAATTTCAAATTTTTTAAGGAGATTATCATGATAATTAAAACCTATCATAAAATTATAATATTATATTAAATTTAAAATAAAATCAAAGGCATAAGAGATAGACATAATAATCAATTACTTAAATGCTTGGTATGAACATTCAAATACATAGCCAAGTAGATTGTATTTTGATATAAACTCAAATTCCTACTTTCAAAACCATATTAACCCAATGTAAAAAATTAAACCAAAGCCACAACATGGAGAGAGACTAATTGCGTTTGGGATTTATGAAACACAACACCAAGACACATCAACCCAAAAGACAGTGCCAAAAGCACAACAACTCATCAATTCAAAGCAGGAAAAAAAAAATGAAGAGAGAGAGAGAGATCACCTTTTTTTTTTTTTTTTTTTGTGTGTGCTAAACATGTACTAAAGGGTAGAGAGAAGTGCACAAGGAATAATAGCAAATTTATTGAAAAGAAGATGTAGAAAATAAGATTCAAGATTTGGTTGGAGGAAAACTGATAATAAGGTAGTGAATAATGGGGAGAAGAAATGCTAAAAAAAATGGGAGAAAAATGGTTGGAGATAGAGTAGCGGTATGGTAGGTAATAATGGGAAGAAGCAAAGCCAAAACAAGAAGGGGAATGGTAAAAGGAAAATAAACAGTAAAGTGTTGAATAATGAGGAGAAGAGAGACAAAAAAAGAAGAAGATGGGATTGATAGTGTTAGAAATACTGAATGCAATAGTATTGTATTTATCAAATAAAAGAATATACATGAGTGACTTTATATAGGAGACATATGAGTGCAGTACAAGTAAGAGTGTAGTGCAAGAATGTGTGCTATACAAGTAATCTAATTGGGCTTAAAGCCCATAACACTTTATACGTTAACAACCCCCTTCAAACTCAAGGTCGATGTGAGACCAACTTGAGGTTGTTATCCAAAGTACGAAGGCGTCCTTAGGATGTGACTTGGTAAAGATATCTACAAGTTGATCTTTAGAGGAGGCGAGATCGGCTTAAGAGCACCATGGATAAGATGATAACGGATAAAATGACAATCGATCTTGATGTGTTTAGTCCGTTCATGGAAGACATCATTGTGAGTAATATGAATGGCACTTTGGTTGTCACAATAAAGAGGAGTAGCAGAGGATGTAGACACACCTAAGTCTTTGAGAAGCTATCATAGCCAAAGAAGCTCGGATGTGGTGTCGGCAAGGGCACAATATTTTGCTTCAATACTGGAGCGGGTCACATGAGTTTGTTTCTTACATCGCCAAGAAATCAGAGAAGAACCAAGAAGAAAGCAATAACCAGTGATGGACCTGCAATTAGTGGGATCTCCCACCCAATCAAGATCGAGAAAATGCACGGAGAATAAGAGGAGACTGAGCAGAATAGGAAAGACAATGGAAGAGAGTGCCCTTTAGGTATTGAAGAATGTGCAGAACAGCAACATAGTAAGTCGATCATGGAGCAGATAGATATTGGCTCACCTAGTGAACAACATAGGAAATGTCTGGATGAGTGACAGTAAGATAAACTAGGCTGCCAACCAAGCATTTGTAATGAGAGGGATTAGACAATGGTTTCCCCCCCGAATGAGTCGGATGCGCATTAACCTCAACTGGAGTGTTAACAGTCTTTCTATCAGTGAGTCCAGCTCGAAACAAGAGTTTAGAGGCATACTTGGGTTGAGTAATATAAGGTCCATCTATAGAATGAGTGATTTCAAGACCCAAGAAGTAGTTGAGATGTCCAAGATCTTTCATCTCAAATTGCCGATCGAGAAAATTGTTGAGTTCTTGAATGCCACAGAGGTCATCACCGATTATAATCATATCATCCATATACAGAAGAAGTAAAATAGTGTCTTTGTTAGTGCAACGAAGAAATAAGGCAGAATCATAATGACTGGCCATGTAACCCAAGCGAGAGATGGTAGAGCTGAATTTGGCAAACCAAGCTCGTGGAGCTTGTTTAAGGCCATAAAGTGCACATTGAAGGTAACAAACCTTGTTGGAGTCAATAGAGAGACTAGGAGGAGGTTGCATATAAACTTCTTCACTTAAATCCCATTAAGGAATGCATATTTGACATTCATTCTGAAAAAATGTCTCATTTCTTGGCAACAACAACAGCTAAGAGGGCACAAACAGATGAGATACAAGCAACTAGAGCAAAGGTCTCTTCATAATCAATCTCATATTCTTGTGTAAAACTTTTGCAACAAGACGAACTTTTTAGCGCTCAATGGACCCATCAGAGCGAGTCTTAATCTTGTAGATCCACTTACAACCAACCACAGATTTCCCAGGGGGGTGTCACCAAATCCCAAATATGGTTTTTAGATAATGCATCAAGTTCCTCTTTCATTGCAATCTACCATAAAGGGTCGGTGGAAACCTCACCATAGGTCTAAGGCTCATGTAGTGTAGAAAAGGTAGTGTAACAATGATAGTTAAGTAAATGTGCAGAAATGGATCTTACCCGAGTTGAGTGACGAGGTGGAATGTCTTGTGCAAGATCTTCAGCAGGAGTAGGAGCAGGAGACCCAAGCTCGGGGCTTGGGTTAGGTAGTTCATCTTCGACCTGTTCATCTTCCATCTGTTCATTAAAGGGTGAACTAGGAAAGAGATCAATGATATCCGGTGGTTGGATAGAGAAGTTTACAGGAGAATCGGGAGCAACTATATGAGGATTAGGAGCAGCTACAAAAGGAATATGTACCTCATCCGGAAAAAGATCTAAGACAGAGAAGGAAGATAGGGAGGCACAGAAGTGAGAGAGCTCGACAAAGAAGCGATGTTCCCAAAAGACAACATTACGGGAGATATGAAGATGATGAGAGACAGGATCATAACACACAAGGGTTACGTGGTTCAGCCTAACGGCCTACATCTATGGAGGAAACCCTAAAGGGTTACATAAATAATATATTATAGTGTAGTACAAATTACGTGTTACAATAAATCATAAAATGTGTATCTATAGTAGACTAAATCCTAGACTAATAGACTTCTAGTACAAGTAGGAGACTTGGCTTGCACACAAAATAGAATTAAGTTTGGGCCTATGCTAATGAGCTAATATATCTCTAACACCCCCTCTCAAACTCAAGATGGAAACTTGATGAAATCTTGAGATTTGATAAGGTTGAGAAGATTATTTGAATGAAGTTTGGCGCTATGTGAGTAGTTTGAGGAAGGCAATGGTCTTGCAACGTTGATGCGAATTCTAATAGTGGCATGACTATACCGGAGAGTTTTGACGGCAATAGTAGGAAGCTAAAGAAGACAAACGCAGTGAAAAAACATCGAGGAAGACTAAGATTGCTCTTAAATATTCTGCAAGGCAGAAAACCATGGCCTCTAATACCATGTTAGAAATACTGAATGCAATAGTATTTTATTTCTCAAATAAAAGAATATACATGAGTGTCTTTATATAGGAGGCATATGAGTGTAGTACAAGTAAGAGTGTAGTGCAAGAATGTGTGCTATACAAGTAATCTAATTGGGCTTAAAACCCACAACACTATATACGTTAACATATAGGAAATAGGTGTCTAACATGGCACAATTAATAAGAATTTTTTTTTGAGAAACAACACTATAATTTTATTCAAACAGAAGTTGAATCGACTTGAATTACAAAAAAAAAAAAAAAAAAAAAAAAAAAAAAAAAAAAAGATGTGGAGGAACATCCTCCATCCACACCAAATACTCGCTAACATGTCTTACATGTCTAGCAATGTTTTGGGCTGCACTATTCTTTTGTCTCAGTACATGACTAAATTCAATATACGTAAAATCCTTAGCAAGCTCCTTCGCTTCATCAATCAAATGTCCATATTTCGTTAAAGACGGGTTCTCACTCGCTAGAGCATCCATGGTAATCTTGGAATCTCCTTCAAGTACGACAGAAAGTAGACCAAACTCCTCTGCAAAACGTAGGGCTTTAGTAGTCGCAACGACCTCTCCACTCTCATCACTTTGAGAAAGGTAGTGAGAACATTTCAGCCATTGACGCAACCACTTGTCCATTCCAATCTCGGATAATCACTCCCATGCCTACAAGGTTATCTTCTCTAAAAATAGCACCATTGAAGTTCACCTTGAGGTTCGGCCAAGGTGGTAGTTCCCATTTGAGATTGTGGCAAGTGTTTGTGACTCTTTTAGGTGGTCTAGGAGCAACTTAATGGAGAAAGGTTGTTCTTATGCTTCGGACTTCCTGCATGATGCATTAAATAGGGAATAATCGATTGCTGGTCCAAATCACATTCCTACAATACCACACAGTCCAAACCATGGTAGCGAAGAGAGCTAAATCTGCCTCAACGTTAATAACTTTCTCCACGATTTCCTTGAAGCTAATGAAAAGCGTTAATGCTCGAAAACTCCATCTTTGAGTTACGTGCCCACAACGGTGTCGGTGATGGACAAGACCACAGGGCATGCACCACATCCTCGATCTCGACTTGGCATTGCTCACAAGTGTCCCAAGTGAGTATCTTCCTCTACTTAAGATTAGCCTTACATGGGATAGAATTTCTGATAGCTCTCTACAAGAAATTTCTAATCTTTGGTTGCACATCCAATCCCCATACTTTTGTCCACAATTTGTTGCTCTCGGGGTGATACTCATTGTTGTTGAAGCTATTATTCTTGACAAGAAAGTTGTACCCTGATTTAATTGAATAGATACCTGTTGGAGTGAAAGGCCAGATTAATGAGTCCGTAGTTGGAATGGAGCTTAGTGGGATTGATTCAATCGGTTCCACGTCTCTTTGCATAAACAAATTCCGCAATGCTTTCGAGTGCCATCTGTTGGAATCCGAATCTATCAATGAGGCCATTAACAAGTCTTCCAAACCATGTGCTCTTGATGTTGAGATAAAAGGGAGAAAGGGGGTGAGGGCAGCCATAGGTCTAACCATACCCGAATGGAAGTCCCATCCCCATCCCCCATCCCCACCCTCCATCTCATTCCTTCCTTTAGTACTTCCCTTCCCTTTAAGATACTTCTCCATGCATAGGAACTATCTTGAGTATCAACTGCCTCCATCAATGAGCAATGGGGAAAAAACTTTGACTTGAAAACTCTATAGAAGTAGCCTCCATGCCTGCTTTGCCAAAAGAGCATTGTTGTATAATGCTAGGTCTTTAAAGCCTATACCTCTCTCACTTTTGGGCTTGCAAAGTTCCCCCAATCTTACCCAATGGATTTTCCTCTTCTCCCCTCTTTGTCCCCACCAAAATCTTCTAATTAGACTCTTAATATCATCACATAGACCCAATGGCAACTTGAAACAATTCATGGTGTGGTGTAGGTAGGAATTGCTTGCACCATCGCTTTGATAATGATTTCCCTATCCGCTTGTGATAATAGTTGCTCTTCCCAACCTTGTAGTTTCTTCAATACTTTCTCCTTAATATAATTAAAGCTAGCTTTTTTGTTTTTTCCCACCAGTGAAGGCAAACTCAAATATTTCTCATAACTTTGAATTTCCTCTACACCCAAAATATTTTTGATCCTTTGTCTCTCCTCCTCCATGGTAGATTTACTAAAAAACACTGTGGTCTTTGCCTTATTTATTTGTTGCCTCGAACTTTGCTCATAAACATGTAAGACTTCCAACACCTTTTCACATTCATCAACATTGGACCTGCAAAACAACAAGCTATCATCTGTAAAAAGGAGATGAGTTAGTATGGGACTTCTCCTATTGATCGAGAATCCATGAATGTCTTCTCTCACAGTTGATTTGGTGAGCAAACCATGGAGCCCCTTTGTGCATATTAGGAATAGAAAAGGTGAAATGGGACCACCTTGTCTTATACCTCTTGTTAGGCAAATATAGCCTTTTGGTGCACCATTTATCATGACTAAATAGGAAACTATAGATACACACGACATCATGAGGGTAACCCATTTTTCATTGAACCCTAATTTCCTCATTATTTTTTCAAGGAAAGCCCATTCCACATGATCATAGGCTTTGCTCATATTAAGTTTAAGGGCCATGAATCCTCCTTTAGAGGATTTGTGATTTTTCAAACAATGGAGCAACTCAAAAGCTACAAGGATATTGTCCGAAAATAGCCGATCCTTGGTAAAAGCACTTTGATGCTCGGTTATAATATGTGGGAGGATTTTCTTCAACTTGTTGGCTAACACTTTTGAGAATATTTTATGCAACACATTACATAAACTTATAGGACGAAAATCGGATACCAACTCAGGATTTTTAACTTTTGGTATCAAAGTGATGAATTGTGATTTAAATTCTCACGAAGTGAAGCTGAATTCAAGAAAGATAGGATAGAAGTTGTAATATCCTTACCCACCAAATCCCAATAGTGCTGGAAAAATAATGGAGGCATCCCATCTGGACCTAGTAATTTCATAGGAGCCATTTGGTTTAGCGCCACTCTTACCTCATCTTTGGTAAACTTTTCACTCAAAGATCTATTCATATCATTGGTCACTAAACTTTGAATGGTATCCAAGGCCAACTCGAGTTGGCAATTGTTGGAGGTAGAGTACAACTTAGCAAAGTACTTTAGGAACTTGTTTGCAATCTCCTTTGGGTCATGTTTCCAATGCCCCCTACCATCCTTAACTCCATCAATTTTATTTCCCGGTAGCGTTGTGTGGCTTTACTATGGAAGTATTTGGAATTTTTATCTCCAAATGTTGCCCAAAGGGAACGTGATCGTTGAAACCACATTCTTGTCTCTTTCTCCATTAGATCATTCATTTCACTCTTAAGAATTATTGCTTTGAAATTTACACCTGTAAGAAATGCCTCCAATTCTGCCTTTGCAACTAGTTTCTTCTTAAGATGCAATTCCCTTCGCACACTTCCAAAGTTTTGCTACTCCATTTCTTAAGGGCCAAACCACACAATTCAATTTTAGGAACAATACTTGCTACATTATTATCAATTCTATGTATATTCCATTCGGATTTGAATTGTATCTGTGCAACCCTTCTCAACAAGCCACATTTCTTCAAACCAGAATGGCTTATCCTGAATTGTTACATCCAAAGTTTCAGGTAGGATCCAGAGTGGAGAGTGATTAGATGTCTTGCAAGTTAAATGGTGTACTGACGAGCCTCCAAAATGGATTAGCTAATCATTGTTAGCAAAACTTCTGTCTAGTCTCTCCCATATAAAATCCCCATTTACGGGAAAAAAATATTTCCAAGTAAACGGATAGCCCTTAAAGCCCATATCTATAAATCCACATTCATCAATTACATCCCTAAACAACTGCATCCGAGCATGACCTCGACACGCCACCTTTCTTCTCTTCCCCTCTCAAAATTTCTTTAAAATTGCCCGAGCACAACCAAGGCAAACTATTTTGTGAATTGAGTTGTCGGAGCAGGTCCCATGATTCATGTCTCTTCTGAGTATTAGGTTCCCCATAGAAACCAATAAACCTCCATGCACCTTCGCTACCTTTCCCAATAATGCAGTCAATATGGTTTTTTGAAGTAGTCTTTAGTTTCTGAGTCATTGTTTCCTTCCAATATAACACCAGTCCACCCCTCCCCCGGATGAATCCGAGGTACAAAGAACATATGATCAAATTGTAATCTTTGTTTTATTTTTTTTAGCCTTGCTTCATCCATCCATGTCTTGACAATGAACATGACGGAGGGATCTTTTGCCCAGGTTAAATCACCAAGCTCCTTCTCTGTCATTAGGTTCCCAAGCTTGCGACAGTTCCACACTATGAGACTCATGGCTTTTGGCGGGGCTGCATTGCAGTCTCCATCATTAATTCTAATGAACCTTTGTCGTCCAACACTTGTAATCGTTTACAAGGAAAGTCTGTGGTGGGCACCATGCACATGCTTGCTTTCCTCTTATTTTCCAGCAAGAGTGTCTGTGGCTCCATTAGGGTTACTTTGGCACATAATTCTCTTCCAAGACCTAATGTTTGTTGGATGCACATTAATCTCAACCGTTGGTATGTTTTGCTCATGACATGAGTTAGAAATCACATGATTAGTTTGATGAGAGGAGACTAGGTTTGAAATCCCATGTTATTCTTCTCCAAGATTAATGGTTAAATTTAGTATCAAATTCAGCAATTTGGGGACAGCTACCCAAATTAAAACTCTTTCCGTTAACCTTAATTGCTTCCTAGTGTGTCGGCATTGAAGGACTTTCCTTCATAATTTCCACCGAATCAATTTCATCCCGTAAAATTTGAGCATTCAATTTCATAACTGCCTCTTGAGTTCACCTATCATTCCTCCCTCTCCTCTTCCCTGATTGATTCAGTTTCCACCGGAGATGAGTTGCTTGGATTCTGATGAACCACATTTGGACTACCACCATTGCCCCTACTCTATGCCTTCGCCCTTCCTCCTTTACTCTCGTAGTACCCTGGGACGTAAATAACATCCTTCCCCGCCAAAGTATAAGGTGGTGCTCTTAATGAAGGACCAAAGCTGCTGTTTATCCAAAGTTAGCGTACCATTACTTTGGATCCATAGCTCATAATCCCTATTGTTGTGAGTTAGACACCCACACCAATAACACAAGATAGGTAGACGCTCATATTTGAACTTGACCCATCGTTTCTCACCACTAGGTAGAGTAATGACCCCGCCTCTGCACAAAGGAAAGGTAATATCAATTGTTACCCTTACCCGGAGGAAACTTCCTCCATCCTCATCCACTACTCCATTGGATTTTTGAATGTTGCCTATAGTATCACACAAACTTTTTGCCACTTTCCTAGTTTGAAAGCTAGTAAGATTGTTGTGGACTTGCACCCAAAATGGAATCTTCTTAAACTCTAGCTCTTGTCTTGGGGTATCTCTTGTATACCTTTGCATGACTATCAAATGCTTATCAAAACTCCATGGTTGGCTTTTTAGGATCTTATCCACATCCGAGAGATTATCAAACATGAATAGCACTATATTGTTGCCTTGGTTCCCGATTCTGAATCCATTAGTGGTCCTCCACAATTGCACGAAGGTTTCAAGCACCCCCTCCATTTGGAGGAAGCATGTAGTAAAGAATTTTGCAACAATAAAAAATTCAATGGTCTTTTGGAAGGATGAAGCCCCGGTTCTATGGTCTTTTGGAAGGATGAAGCCATTCGGGTTCTCTCTCTCTCTCTCTCTCTCTCTCTCTCTCTCTCTCTCTCTCTCTCTCTCTCTCTCTCTCTCTCTCTCTCTCTCTCTCTCTCTCTCTCTCTCTCTCTCTCTCGATAATGATAGATTGTTCTAGCTCCTAGTCAGTTGTTCATTGTCCCCTACTAATTCTCAATGAAGACTTCCAATTTCCAAGGAGAGAAAAAGAGAATTGTTTCTTGTACCCCACAAAAAATTTATATATTGTATAGAAACTATAGATTTTAACCTTATATCAGTCATATTCCAATGCTTATTTGTTCAGCCACATCATACCATATGGCCAAATGTATTTATCATATGTTGCATATTTGAATTTAAATGAGAAATTGTTGTTTCTCAAAAAAAAAAAAAAAAAAAAAGAGAAATTGTTAATCAATTTTGATGTTAATGATAATGATAATGGTGATGATGACAAGAAGTAAAAATTTTTATTTTTATTTTTATATAAAAAAAAAAGTTGTGTTATAGTTTTAGCCCTCCTTACACATGACACACTTCAAAAATCTCATATACCAATAATGTGGTGAATTGAATCTGTTATATGACTAAATGTATATTTATCATATGTTGTATATTTGAATTCAATTTTTTTTTTTAAAAAAATTTTGATCGATATTGATAATAATGATGATGACGACAACAATGACAATAAACAAGAATTTATGCATCATGAGAAAATTGACGGGAAAGAGGAAGAGGAGTACACACCGGACGAAGAAAACTATAATTAAATATTTAGCAAAAATACGAAGTAGGCTATAATTATTCAGAGTGATGAGTAATTGAGTATATTACAAGGAAATAATATTCTATAAGAATCCAAAATGCAACAATTCATACTGATCAATTGCCGTCCATCCTAATCATCTGAGGGCTAAGCCTATCTTCATATCATAACAAATTGTAAAACGTACATATCCACGTGTTTGACAATATGATTTATAACACTGTAATAAGGTTGAAAATTAAGAGTAGCTAATAATGCTCTTCCAACCAATCAAAGATTGATGTAATCTTAGTGAATCAAAAGCCACCCATTTTAATTTCAAATTAGCAAGGATTAGAGGTGCATTTTGACTTTGCCAAGTGCAACTTTTTTTTCCTTTTGATGCCAATGGGTCCCATCATGAGCTATCATTCAGCCCCTCTTCCCAACCCTTTTCTCACTCAAACATAATCTATCACTATCAATGAAGTTTTTCAGAAACCGCTGATATACCCATCTACCTTGACGATGCTTAAAACATGTTTCCTTCCACTTCGCTATTGGATCCCCTTCACATTTTCAATTAATTTCATGAGGCCTAATACACAATTTCATCGAGTAATCTCTTTTTTAATTTACGTGCAAAAATGTATAAAGCATCTATAATCTTTCGGCCTTGGGATAAAAAAGTTTGGCGGACAAAGAACTTTTTAAAATAAAATAAATATAATAGAATTTCAACATGTAATGTTTGCTTTATGATAATTGTGTTTTATTATCAAATTAAGATATTAATATATATATTTTTTGGATGAGAACTAAGAGATCAATTAATTTTGGTATAAGGAGAGTTTGAATTTGAAATATCTTATTTTATAGTAAAATTTTGTTTGTTTTGGCAAAAATGTTTTCTATAAAATAAGTCATTTTTTAAAAAATATTTTTTATAAAATTATCTCATTTTCTTATGTTTGGTAGTAACTTTAAATGAGTTGAAAAATAATATTTTAACATTCTTTATTTAGCTTACTGTGAGATAGAGTTATTTTCTAAAAAAATTAGTGGAAAACAATTTCTAATGTAAGTCATACTTTTTATGTTGACTAAAAATAGTTTTCATTTAACTCATTTTTTAATGTTATCAAACATTGGAAAATACAAAAAACTATCTTTGCACAATGTTTTCCATCGAAACAAACGGAGTGTAAAAGATTTTATAAGTTAAGCTAATTAGAATCCACTTTCTTGTATCTATTCGGTGAATAAATAAAATTTCATTCCTTAATTTAAGAGAAAATAATAATTTGTCACTTTAATTGGATCTTTTAAACCCAAGTATTTGAAATCTAATTCTTAATCTGCTTATCTGCACGTGGTTGACTTGGCTTTTTTCTTGGTTTAAATGGCTTTAGCGTTTTGCTAATAAATAAATAAAAGGAAAATAAAAAGCTTTTTTTTTTAATAGCTTATTTTAATAGGTAGGTATAGTTTCATAAAGTCTTTTTTTTTTTTTTTATCCTAAATAGTAAATACAACTATATTTTTGCTCAACTTATTTTTTAAATAAAATGATTTAACCCTAAAACAATTGCCATAAATGAATAATTACATAATCAAAACCATAGATATGTCCTTCAGTTTTAAAATAAACTGTGAAATTTTATTTGCATCAGTTCAAATCTATAATTTTGAAATTGCAGAAATTTAAATCTTTTAGAAAAAAAAAATTAATGGAAATCCACGAAAAGATTTAAACGCCCTAATTTGGAAACATAAAAAATAAAAAATAAAAAATAAACGTCAATGTATAAAAAAGAGTGATGTAACAACTTAAGAAATCCTAACAGATAAGCAAAATTTAATAAAAATGCCACCATTTTATGAGTTCATTTCAACACTAGATACTGCTTAAATTCCCAAAAAAAAGAGATATGAAGTGACATATATGTCTTTTAGTATTGAAATAAATTTTAGGTATAATTTATTTTAATTTTTATTACTTTAGTTCGTAATAACGTGTTGAAAATGAAAATTGAAACACTTAAAAAGTTTAAAGTTTTAATTGAATAACCAAGATTAAACTAGGAGATCATTTGCAATATGTTTTATGAATGATGAAAATTCTGTAACGAACATTTTTTATTTAAAATTTATCTTTTTGCTAATTGATAAATTGAACAAAAACTTAGATGGTGGATGATTGTAAATCAATCTCAAATTAGTGTGTTAATTTATCGATTATTATAATTTATCCATGATGTAATGTGAAATTATCAATAGTCAAAATTTTTTGGAGAAGAATCGGTAGTCAATTTAGCTGAATGTACTAAGGATAATATATAGCTTTCAATAAATTAACCAGTATTTTTTTTTTTTCTGAGGAAAAATTAACTAGTAAAAAAAAACTAGTAATTTAATATGGGTTTTCACAAGTTCATTTTTCTATTTTATTATTTTTTAGTTTTTTTTAAATAACTCTTTATCATCGTGCCAATACACTTATATATTTTTTGTGTAAGAAAAATTAAACCCAAATCCCTTATTAAACCCTAGAGATTTTACAAAGAAAAATTATCTAATTAATAGTATATAATCATGCAAGAAAATAAAAATAATAGTAATAAAAAAAATCTAATCCACAGTTAATTTATACAATTATGACGGTTTGAGTCTGAAACCACTATGTTCGAAAGAAGAAAAAAACAAATCAATTAAAAAACGATCGGTTTCAACATCTAAATAATAAATAAGGGTAATTGTTAAAAAAAAAAACAAGTGGGTTTACTGAATTTAATAAACACATTTGCACTCCAACGTTATTGAATATATTCATTGCAACCGCACCAAAAAAAAAAAAAACAACAACAAAAAACATTGATTTCCCTAAAAATTTGGTAGCCAAAGGATCATTTGCCAAATTCCCAGCAATCCAGAAACAACAGAATATGAAGTCAGGAATAGCTACCCAGTGGAAGGAAAGGAAAAAAAAAAAAAAAGAAAAAAAAAATTCCCCCTATCCAAATTCCAAGCCACATTAAAGTGTAGCCGACAATTTCTATCAAAGTGAAAAGAAAAGGAAATGTATTTACATTGGTCAACAATTTCTCCCTAAGACAAGTCAGTACCTAACTTTCTTCTTTATGTCTTTTTCTCAAAACAAGAAACTGTTACTCCTATTCTCATTGGAGGGCCTAACAGTTGAAGCAGGAGGTACTTGTGAGGAAGATGGAACACCAACACCTTCAATCACAAACCCATCAGAGACTACTGATCCCATGTTACTACTGGGTCTTGAGCTTCCGAGTCTTTGAAGAAGAGCATGATCTTGACCATGATGTGTACTATGACTACTATTGTTTCCTAGAGAAAACATGTATTGCTGCTGGCCTTGCTGATGATGATGATGATGAGGGTATAGTAACTGTTGTTGAGGCTGTAAATGAAATCCATGACCTGTAGGAGGTAACATCATTGCTGGATGATGATGATGAGCTTGACGGTTGGTTCCTAATGCAAAACCAAAGTTTGGTGGTGCACCATGGTGAGCTCCTGAGGCAAAGGGTGCACTAGGACCTCCAGTGAATTGTTGCACCATGGCTCTGAAATTTGTAGTGTCTGTGTTGAGTAAAGTTGTTGGGGTTCGTCTAGAAGCCCTGGATCTCCTACGTATTGGCTTGGATACACGGCCTTCTGGGCTCAAGTGACCAGTGTTTGCGCTAGAATTGCCGGACCCAATTGGACTATTGGAAGTGACAGTGGTGGTTACAATTGTGGAATCAGACATCTGAGAAGTAGAGAGGTTTTGTTGTTGATAGAATTGGAGCCAGTTTTCAGGGCCAGACATGGTTTCACTCATGGCCCCCAGAAGAAGAAAAATGAGGAAACAACTCTAGGACTTGAACCAAACTCTTCCTTTTTTAAGAAGGAAGGAAGAGAGCGTGGGGCGCTTGGCTATTTATGGAGGCTTCAAACGTGGTCAAAAGTATGACTTTGATTAAAGAGATCATGACCGTTAATTTGGAAACAATGGTAGATTCCAAGTGATGGCACGTGAGACAAGCACGTGGAGGTGTGGCGGAGAAATGTTTGGCATGAGCGGGCTAGCATGATGTGGAATAGACGGGTTTCTGGAAAGTCTTGGAGGCAAAATTGGATTTTTTGTTTATTTAAGGATGGAATTGGAAAAAAGATATTGATGCGAATAATATATATATATTTGGTTCCACGAAGCACCATAAATCACAAGCTTTGTAGATTTTAGATTATAGATATATCACCATGACTTCATCACCCCGGTGGCCACGTAGGCAATGGGGCTCGTGGTGGTAGGTAGACTTTGATGACTTTTATTTGAGGATTCTTCCTAGAACAAGAGGCTTGGGCATGACAAAATAGCATTTTTTTTTTTTTTTTTTTTTTTTTTTTCCTTTGGGTAGATAGGAAGCAACCTAGTATCTTCTTCCAAGCCTTTTATTGCTTCATGGGTCATTCTCATTATTATTATTTTTATTTATTAATTTTTTTTTAATCTCATTTCTTTGGCTAGATGGATGAAGTCAAGTATGAAAAGTATATTTTCTGCAATTCAAAATAAAGTACGGCAGAGAGGGATTAGGTGATACAAGGAAGAAAATGGATTAAGAGTAGGATAGATGTTATCTCGTTTGGAGAAAAATCCAACTTAATTTGTGGTAGTTGAAATGATTATATACGTATACTTTTAGTTGCGTGATTTTTTTAAAACAAGTCTTGTGACTTATTTATATATAAAATAATAGGTAAAGCAGAGAAAGTGTGAAATTGAATTCTAAATTAGAACTCTAATTTTGTGCCATATGTCTAGAATCTGAAATTGAAGTTGAATTTTGCATCATGTGGCTAAATGTATGTGGGCTCATTCTCATTAAAACCACTTCTATGTATCGGGTCAAGTGAGTTACTGTACTAATTAAGTTTTTTCTTGATTTTGTAGTCAAACGTGAAAATCAAAGAGATTAATATCGGTGATAAGAACTTGGTTTGGATACATTGCATAATTTCCAAAAAGATAGCAAAGGCAGAGTTTGCATCTTTGTTATAAACAAAGTTTACATCTTTACATTGAGTTTCGGATTAAATTGCTTTCTTCTTGGTTACGACACTAAGTTTTGTTTACTATTCACTTACAAAGTTTGCATCTTTACATTTGTTATAAATTGCTAATATGTGATTAGATGCACATTATGCCTAAAATTCACTATCCTTATATTTGGCTTTTTGTTTAGATTTGGCACCTATAATAATGAAGAAAGCACTGCTTTGGACCGATGGATGATACATTTTGTAGGTCGCAAAGGAACTTAGTAATCAATGGAATCTCACGCGAATTGGAGAGGACCCATTTGTAGATGTCCGGATGGTAGATGTGAGTCACTATGTTTTTAAAATGTTCAGTGAAGGTAAAAGTTATGAACAATTTAAATTTTCCGGAGAGAGATTTATTATTCTATATTTACGCAAGTTTGGTTGCCTTCTTGGAGTGGATCACTCCACCCTGTCTTTCTCTTTGGAATTTTTATTGATTGTTACAATTTAATTCAAAATTTTATTTGAATTTTCCTATTGTTGTTACTATCATATATTATCATTCCAATTGTTCAATTAGAATCTAAAATTAGAGTATAATTTTACTATACACGTGTACAATCTAATTATTTTTAATTTTGCTGTCATGTGCAAAAGCCAATGAAATGAAATTAATAACACATTAAACACTCATGCTTTGGGAATCGGTAGTACCAATCTAAATCCATTGAACTGCTTCGTGATAATACAACTATGAAGGATGTATAAAAACACGCACAAACCCCTCTCTCTATAAAAAGAGATTGGAGAGAATTTCTTTTATCAGCTATGAAACTTCAGAGGTTTTTTCTTCACACAAATGCCCATCATGTTACAAAATGACTCATCGTAAAACTACAAAATGAGTACAACTCTGAGGTTTTTTTTTTTTTTTTTTTAATTTAAAATTTTTTAAGCTACGAAAATTTCAATCACCAATAGAGATTGAAGATTCAAAAGCGTGAATGGATTTTTTGGATAAACATTGTCACCAAGGTTCATCTTTCTGTGTAAAAATATATCTTTGCTAAGTTTTGTTAATGAAATTTTCTAATTAATAATATGAATTTAGACTTAATTGAGCCTTTTAAACATGAATAAACTCATGATTAATAATATATCCATTCATGTGCGGTAGCACAGGGCTACGTACTAGTTTTAATAATACGTATGTATGATTATTTCGATCTCCAAATAATGAGTTGGAGGATATTCCTTATTTTCTAAAGTAATTTGAAGGTAATTTTTTTTTTTTAAGATTAACTACTTTGTCATTCATACTATTCAAATGACACTTAATAGTATTTAGTATTAAGTTTAAAGTCAACTAATTCTTATATATCTCTTCTATATGTCAATTTTTGTTTAAAAATATAAGGAAAATATTTTATATTATATCAAAAAATTTAAGGCTCAAGTCAAGTGTTATAAAAGAAAAAGAAAAAGAAAATTAAAAAAGGGCAAAATAAAGAACCAAAAGTTAAGTTCAAATCATAATGTTACCTATCTTAATTATATATACATATATATATATATATATATATATATATATATATATATATATTCTTGTGTAGTATCTCATTAATGATTATAAAAATGCGTAATGGAATTTGAAATAATTATATAATAATTATTTTCAAGTTAACTTCTAAAAGTTTGGACGCACAAATGGTTTCTATATGGTATAAAATTGTCATAATTTAATCATTTTATGAGTTAATAAAAAACCGATATAAGCTATACTTGAGGTTTATCTAATTATATGAGAATTATAAGTGGAGTTTTACTATGAAAAAATTACAACGTAGTTTAAATAGCAAATAAATTCAATAATGGATATGCTTGCTATCTTTTATGGGTTCTCTAACATTTAAATAACAATTTTTTTTAGAGAGTTCAATATATGGCGCCCGCTCTTGATAATAACTCTTTATTATCAGATTAAGATACTAATCAGTTTTTGTTGTAGGCGGGAATTGAATCTCAGATCTTTTATTCAACTATTAGACACTTTACTAGTTGGGCTAACTGGGATCCACATTTAAATAAAAATTAGTATTCATACAATTGACATTTTATGATATATATTGGTCAAAGTATTACATATATCATTTGTGTGCGTGCTTGTCCATACTCTCTCTCTCTCTCTCTCTCTCTCTCTCTATATATTTATATATATATATATATATATATATATATATGTTAATCATAAATTTTGCCTCAAACTTAAGGAGTCCCACAGATAGTGTTTATTAGGTAATTTCTTTTAGGTATATATATAAGTGATTACAAAAAACTCCAATTATAACTTGACTAGTTGCTTTGGGGTATAAATATAGATGTGGCTAACACTTTCTTCTAGCCATTACATTAGACATTTTTCATAAAAGAAAGCAAAAAAGTTATATAATTTTTAGAAATTTCTTTGGTATATTGTTAAACTTTTAAACCCCATGTCTTATCCCACATCAATATACATTAAGGGTTTGTTTTTTTTTGAAACCAAGTAGATAGAACATGGGAGAGAGAAAATGGGTAATGAGTGTGTTTGGTTGGGAGGAAAGAGGTGGGAGAAAATTTTTAGGGCTCGAAAGTCTTCCCTCTGGGCCTACCAAAATTCAATCCTTCTAATTCGGAAAGAAAATTCAAACAAAATTACCTGGCCATGTTTTGGATGATATTACCCGAGCCTAATTTTTAGATGTTTTGAACTTTTCTGTCCTTTTCTTCTTTGCTTCTTTTGTCTTTTTCTATTTCTAAGTTCATTCGGTTTCTTCTTTCTTTTGTGTTGTTCTTTTCTTTATTTTTCTTTTCTTTTTTATTTTCTTGTATGCTTATCCTTAATTTTCTTAACAATTAGTTAGTTTTTTTTTTTTTTTTTTGTTTGTTTGTTTGTTTGTTTGTTTGTTTGTTTGTTTGTTTTAGTGCGGAAATACCATTCATACTACACAATTTTTTAATGAAAAAAAATGTGATCTTTTATTTATTTAATAAGGATATAATTATAAATTCATAATAACTTGATTTTTCTTCTCAATCAAGCAAATGAGTTTTCCATCTCTCTACTTTTTCATCATCCCAACCAAACAAATATGAGAGGAAGCTAAATTTTTGCTATTTTCTCAATTTTCTATCCTCTCACTTTTCTACTTTTCCAACCAAACAGACCCTAAATAAATTTATAAAAAGCCAGTATTAGGATGTGTTTGAAATTCTCAAATAAAGTAAACCACTTGTTCCTTTAAAATAGATATTTCATCCTTCAACTCCTATATCTTTATATTTTCTTCAGAAATTATTCATATCCGTACATAAGTATAATGAGAAAGGATTGGTCCAAAACCCCAAACTCCAAACATGCCTTGAGACATGAATAAACATTATTGAATGTCCATTATATACTTGCACTTAAATTTACTTCCAAGCTACTTGATTGTGTACTTATTAATAGTCTGTTTGGATTGAGGGGGATGGAAGGAGAGTAGAGTAAAATAGAATTAACCCAAAATTAGCATATTTTCAACCAACATTACTTTACTCCTCTCCTCTCCACTCTCCCTCCCTTCCTTATAAATTCAAACAGGCTATAATTCCTCCAATTTGGTCCTAGAATATTAATTGAACAATTTCAAAAACATATTAGACATGAACACAAATAAGTATATAATTTTTTTAAAACCATACTATAATATAACTTTCCTCGCTTTGGTGCAAGTGCTACCCCATCTTTTTTATATTACACTATGAACATTCAATGCGTTTCATGAACACGAATATATATCTAGGGGTCCGTTTGGATTGAGTTTATTGTTCTTTGAAACTGAAAATTGAAAACTGAAAATACTGTAGCAAAATAATTTTTAAATATGTGAAAAGTACCGTGGGACCCATTTTTAATATTTTTAGTATGTGAATAGTGACAAACAAAGTGTTATTCTGATCTTTGCTTCTGTGCGCTTCTGATGTTATTGTCCTTGGAACACGTGAAGTGAAAAAAAAAAAAAAAAAAAAAAAAGGAAAAACGCAGCTTGGATTCAGTGGAAAACGTTGAATCCAAACGGCCTCCGAATAGTTATGTTCATATGGCTTTGAGTTGGTCAACACCGTTCATCTAACCCACGAAATAGAAACAGGCTTTGGTCTAGTGTACTATTAGAATTTAGACACATATCTAATAATTGCCCTCGTAATAATAATATAATATTACTTGTGCCGACTATGATATGAGGCTAACTCTTTACAAACTATCCTAGCCGACTTTGCTTTAGAACAAACACATACACACACATAAATAAAGCGTCATGGTAGCCGCAATGATTTCAAATATTTTCTGCCAAAGGATTGTGTTAACTTTTCTGAAGCATAAAAGTTAGGAGAGAATTATAACCATAGCCTCCCAAACCAAGAAACTTGTGGTCTTGTTGTAGTTGTCTGACGCTATTTGCAACTCTTGTCGTGAATATTTTTGATTGAACATTTTTAGAAAAAGGATGAGAAAAGTGATAGAAATTTTATTTAGGGGAGAAAAAAATTGCAAAGAAAAAGGGAAGACATTAAAAGACTTAATAAAAAAGAGAGAGAGTATTTAAAAGAAGATACAATAAGGATGCTATTAATTAAGTTTTAATGATGTGATAAATAAGAATGTTTTACAAGAAGTATTTAATGAGAAGATAGAGAAAGAGGATGCTATTAATTAAGTTTTAATGATGTGATAAATAATAATGTTTTTATTTTAACCGTTTAATCATTTGGAAATATAGGACTTAAAAAATGTATAATTCTCTTGGAGTTATGCAAAGCCTAATATATATATTAGGAGTCGCAATGGACGGGTTTGGATGGGTTTAGGGTGGACATAATTGGGTTGGGTATATAAAACTCATTTACCCATTAAAACTCATTTAACTAATTGCTTCTAACACAAATCCAACCCAACCCAATTATTATGGGTAAACCCCAACCCACCCAATTACCCAATTATCAAAATTACCAAAATGCCACTAAAGTGAAAATAACCAAAGTACTCTAAAATCTTCAAAAATGACCAAAATATCCCCAAAACCCAAAAAATGACTAAAATACCCCCGAAACCTAAAAATGACCAAAATATCCCAGAAACCCAAAAAATGACCAAAATAACCCGAAACCTAAAAAATTACTAAAATACCCCCGAAACCTAAAAATTACAAAAATACCTCGAAACACAAAAATGACCAAAATACTCCCGAAACCTAAAAAATGACCAAAATACCCCCGAAACCCAAAAAATTACCAAAATACTCCCAAAACCCAAAAATTACCAAAATACACCCGAAACCCAAAAAATGACCAACAAACCCCGAAACCTAAAAATTACCCAAATACCCTTGAAACCTAAAAAAATACCAAAACACACCCGAAACTCAAAAAATGACCAAAATACCATTGAAAACCAAAAAATGACCAAAATACTCCCGAAATCAAAAAATCCAAAAAATGACCAAAGTACCCCAAAAACCCAAAAAAAATGACCAAAATACCCCTAAAACCAAAAAAATAAACAAAATACCCCCAAAACCTAAAAATTACCAAAATAATCACGAAACCTACAAAATAACCAAAATACCCCCAGAACCTAAAGAATGACCAAAATACCCTTAAAACCTAAAAATTACCATATAATCACAAGACCTACAAAATGACCAAATACCCCCAGGAATCCAAAAAACGAACAAAATATCCCTAAAACCTAAAAATTACCAAAATACCCCAAAACCCATAAAATGACCAAAATATGCCCGAAACCATAAAATTACCAAAATACGCCTGAAACCATAAAATTACCAAAATACGCCCGAAACCATAAAATTACCAAAATACCCCCTAAAACATAAAAAATGATCAAAATACCCTGAAAACCCAAAAAATGACCAAAATACCCCCGAAATCAAAAAATGACCAAAATACCCCCAAAACCCCAAAAATGACCAAAATACCCTCGAAACCTAAAAAATTACCAAAATAATCTCGAAGCCTAAAAATTAACCAAAATAACCCCAAAACCTAAAAATGACCAAAATACCCCCGAAACCTTAAAAATGGCCAAAATAACCCCAAAGCCTAAAAATTGACCAAAATACCTAGAAACCAAAAAATGATCAAAATACCCTCGAATCTTAAAAAATGATCGAAATACCCTCAAAACCCAAAAATTAATCGAAATAGACCCTAAACCCTAAAAAATGACCAAAGTACCCCTGAAACCTAAATATGACCAAAATAACCCTTAAACCTTAAAATAACCAAAATATTCTCGAAACCTAAAAAATGACCAAAATACCCCGAAACCTATAAAATGACAAAAATGCCCCTTAAACCTATAAGTCGATAAAAATACATCGTAAACCTAAAAAATTACCCAAATCCCTCCTAAAACTAAAAAATGACCAAAATACTCCCTAAAAATAAAAAATGACCAAAATACCCCTAAACCTAAAAATGACTAAGATAACTCAGAAACCTAAAGAATGATTGAAATATCCCCAAAACCTAAAAAGTTATTAAACGACCTCCAAAACCTAGAAAATTACAAAAAATGGCCCCAAAATATAAAAGTTAATGAAAATCCCCTAAAACCTAAAAAATTAGTGACATTCCCTCAAAACCTACAAAATGACTGAAATAATCTTAGAACCTTTAATTTAACAAAAATACCCTTGAAACATCCAAAATACCCCAAACCCCTATTTTGGTAATTTTAGAGGCTTCGGGTGTATTTTGTTCATCTTATAGGATTAGTGGTATGTTGGTCATTTTAGATATTTTGAGGGGTATTTTGGTCGTTTTGTAGATTTAGAGGTATTTTGGTCGTTTTAGGGGTTTTAGGGTATTTTTGGTAATTTTAGAGGTTTCAGGTTGTTTGTGGCCATTTTAGAGGTTTTAGGTTTATTTGGGTCATTTCAAAGGTTTAGGGGTATTTTTGTCACTTTATTGGTTTGAGGGTATTTTAGTCATTTTTTAGGTTTCATGGGTATTCTGGTAATTTTTTAGGTTTAGGGGGTATTTTGGTCATTTTACAATTTTAGGGGGTATTTTGGTCATTTTTTGGTTTCTAGATTATTTTGATCAATTTTTAGGCTTCGGGGTTATTTTGGTCAATTTTTAGGTTTTGAGGGTATTTTTGTCATTTTTTAGGTTTTGGGGGTATTTTGGTTATTTTTTAGGTTTTGGGGTTATTTTGGTCATTTTTTAGGCTTTGGGGTTATTTTGCCCATTTTTTAGGTTTCAAAGGGATTTTGGTAATTTTTAGGTTTCTGGGGTATTTTGGTCATTTTTTTTTTGGATTTTAGGGGTATTTTGGTAATTTTTGTGTCGGGGTATTTTGGTCGGGTATTTTGGTATTTTTTGGATTTTGGGGGTATTTTGGTAATTTTAGGTTTTGGGGCTATTTTGGTAATTTTTAGGTTTTGGGGGTATTTTGGTCATTTTTTGGGTTTTGAGGGTATTTTGTTCATTTTGTAGGTTTTGGGGTTATTTTGGTAATTTTTAGGTTTTGGGGGTAATTTGGTCATTTTTTGGGTTTTGGGGGTATTTTTGTAATTTTTAGGTTTTGATGGTATTTTGGTCATTTTTTGGGGTTCGGGGGTATTTTGGTCATTTTTAGGGTTTTGAGGGATATTTTGGTCATTTTTTGGGTTTTGAGGATATTTTGGTCATTTTTAGGTTTTGGGGGTATTTTGGTCATTTTGTAGGTTTTGAGGTTATTTTGGTAATTTTTAGGTTTTGAGAGTATTTTGGTCATTTTTTAGGTTTAAGGGGTATTTTGGTCTTTTTTTAGGTTTTAGGGGTATTTTTGTCATTTTTAGGTTTAGGTGTTATTTTGGTCATTTTTTTAAGTTGAGGGGGTATTTTGGTAATTTTAGTGGTTTTGGGGCATTTTAGAGTTGGGTGATTTGTAGAAATGATAGTTGGATCATAATTGGGTCAATTAGGTACCCAATTAAAACCCAATAAACATTAATGTTAATTGGGTTTAATTGGGTGGGTTTGGGTCTTATTTAAGTGGGTGAGTTTGGATGGGCAAATAGGTTTAGGTTGATTTTGCCACCCCTAATATATATAGTGTTATTAAACCCAGCCCAATTGAGTCGGTCGGACTAGTAATCGGGTGACCAAAGACATAGACCGGTGCGGGTCATCAATCAGATTAGATGTGCACAAGACCTGGTCAAAACCGATAAAACTTGGCGGGTTTTAAGCAAACCATGTGACCCAACAAGTTTTAATGACCCAACTGGGTTTGTGAATTGTGCAAAGTTACATAAGTAGGTCCATCCCATTGACTTCTTTATTGTTTAATGTGTGATAATATGGTAATTTAAAATTTTAAATAAGGGAGAACCTAAAGAAATATAAAAAATGCATTGTTCTATCACTTCTCTTCTTTGCTGATTCACACTACTCTTACCAACACTTTTCACGATTTTGAGTTCCCCAATCTTGCAACTGTGCATCAATTTTCTACTATGAACAAATCATTTTTTAGTTTCACATAGCTAATTAGCATATAGGTATGAGTATATTAGCACATATTATATAGTTTATTGTTTAAACCTTGTTTTCTCCTCTTTTGTTTACGTTTTTTGTGTTTTATTTGTTTATTGCTTTAAGTTAAAGTTTTTAACATTTTTTTTTCTCTTCTTTTATTAATGTAGTTTGAGATTTACTTCTCTTTTCTTTTTTTTTTTTTTTTTTTTTTTTTTTTTTAATGTGTAGAATTTAAAGACATGTAATAAAATTTTATTTAGCAAAAACTTTGTTGCAATCTTATAACATTGTTTTATTTTGCTTGTGAATTTTATAGAATTTTTAATGCTATTACTTGTGAAACCTTGATTTTGAATTATAATAGTGAGTTTAATAGAGGAGCTTCGGAAGTGGAGTGGTCCTTGGTAGACATGCCATCAAGGGCAGACAGACCCTCAAGAGCGGCCAAACTATTAGGAATTATCTGTCCCTTAGAAGTAGGCTGGTCAATGGCCTCGGCCTCAAGTTCCTTCACCTTTTCCTAAACCGTGTGGACAGAGTCATCAACTTCATCACTAATAGCATTAGGACCACCAGGAATTGGTGGGACAGTGTCATCAATGATGACCCGAGACAGGTCCAATTTAGGGTAAATGGCAGCCATTTGCTTCAAGCGATCGTCGAACTCGTTGACGTAGTAGCCGCCGCACTTGTCATAATACGGTTGAGACACACGGAACCCAGCCAAAATGTCGTCCTTGACATTCTCCATCTCCTCACGGAGGGTAGCCAACTCCATTGTCAAGTTGGTATTCACCTTCTCTAGTTCTTCACCACAGTGGGTCTCCTTCTCTAATAGGGCAAGCTTCGTCGTCAGTTCTAGATTGAGAGTATGGATGGCCTCCTTGTACTAGTCCCGCTCCTTATTCTCAATCTCTTGCCATTTGTGGAACCGGCGGATTACCCCCTTGCTGGCTTCGCACCTATCCCGAAGGGCTCTCTTTTGCACCATCGCCTAAAATGAAAAAGTGCAAGTGAGTGATGGTTAAAATAAAGAGATAGAGAATACAGAATAGTAAGACTGATGGATACATACCCTCAACAAGTCAAAAAGTCCAAAAGCCCCCGGATCCTTTGTGGTGTGCTCACCACATGCATCCATATCCGTCTCCTTGATGATCTAGTTGACCATCTCAACGGTGAAATCCTTATGGGTGACCAGCCTGCGGATGGAACGGGGGACGACAGGACTCTTCCCGTTATCGAGGCCTTTGCTAACCTTATGACGGGGAGGTGGAGGAGACTTTTGCTGCTAATCCCCGCGATTAGCTCCAATGGATGGGTCCATCGCCTTCTTGGGCAAACAATCGTCCTTCGCGTTACTTTTTCTCTTAGGTGCCACTTTGGAAAGGGCTGCCTTAGGGGCCAAAGTCGATGTCTCCCTCTGCTGCTTGTGAGCAACAGCCAACTTTCTCACCATCGCCCTCCGCCTACCCGCATCCATCTACGAAAAAGGTGTGAGAAAGAATTAGAGAAAGACAAACAGACTAAAAAAAAAAGCAGGCTAAAAGGTAAACAGACATAGAAAGCTTACGCTGACAAGAGAAGGTGTCCAATCGTCGGACTCTTTGGCGTCGGCTCTAGACCACCACAGAATGCGTGGAAAGTGTTGAGGGTGACCAAGTCCTTCCACTTCCTCTACTCAAAGGGAATCACCCAAACTCGCTTAAGGAAGCTCTCATGTTCATCGTTAATCTGTGGACGGGTTTAAGCTAAAAACAAAAAGAAGCACGTCAAATAAACAACTAAAACGGAAAAGGCAATGAGAAATAAACATGAAGATACCTAACTCCCTCACAACACCTCATGTATTATCAAAACACATCAGGCATACTATCCCACTCTTCGAGCTTGCACACCTAGTCTGTCCCTTTAACAAAAAAATATATATTCTTCCAATTCCTATTGGAGTTAGGCATATTTGACAACAACCTAAAGGACAACTTCCTTGCTAGGAAGTGTTAGATCCCCTTCGACGAGGAAATCTGCTGAGGCTTGTAGTAGTAAAAGAACTCGTCGAGGGTAAGTCGATGGTTTCCACCACTCAATTGATCCTATATCACCTCAGCCCTAATAAATTTTCTCCACGCATTGGCAACAATTTGATTGACGGACAGACCCAAATAATTGGCAAGCTGATGGTGCGGCTTTGTTAATGGCAATCTTAGTCCCGCAATGAATATGGCATCATACATGCCGACGTCCACTGTCTTTCCTGAGTAGCACTTCTCAAACTTCCTTGGCAACCGAAGGGGAAAGTTCTTAGGGATTTGGTAATGGTTGCAAATGGTGTCGAAGACCTTCTGGGACATGGTTGGGTAAAAATCATTCACTGTCCATATCAGAGGAAGGATGAAGGGTTTATGGCCACTATCGTCTATTTGGCCCATTACCCCGTCACCCTTCGCTTGGCCTTCCTCATCACATTCTCCTTATTCCTCTTCCTCCTCCCCCTCGCAACCTTTTTCTTCTCCTTTTTCCTCATCCTCTTCATACTCCTCCTCTTCCTTCTTGGCAAGGGAGTGAGTAGACAGTTCCCTTTCTAGGGACCAAGTTAAATCCTCCACGGGCTCACACCTTGACAAATAGACCTCGTTGTAGCCCGTATCCTCACGAACCGACGACAATTGTTCACTCGTCACTTCTCTATCACTTGACATTTATTCACCTACAAGCGATAGAGGTATTCTAAGAACCTACTCGATAGGTCTTTAAACAAATGATGACTAACTAGAAAAGTAAGAAAACAGGATAAAGAAAATAGACTTATGAAGAGAGTAGGTCATAGATTGCTCGGAAATGACGGAGTGACACAATGACGGAATATCTCTGATCCCAAGCTCTCAAGAAGTATAAATAAAGTAAAGAAAAATAACTAAGAAAAGAAGAACTATTTATAGAGTGAAGGGGCACAGTATACAAAGCAATGCTTCTAACTAGAAACGAGGCTAACCAACAAGTGCCACATGTCACCTAGCATTCACCTAAAAGTTACCTACGCCATTAATGACACACTCTTCAATAAAGCATTCAATTATTGCTCAAAAAGACCTTTATTACTACGAGGCCCATTAGCCATAGCCAAAGGAACCATGGAGTAAGGGCAGGTGATAAGGGTATTTTTGGTGAGGAAATTGAGACCCTTAAACAAATAAAGTCTATGAAGACTAATGGCACCTATGGAACTGTCGGCCTCATAGAAACCGATGGAGTCCTCAAACGACGGTAATGTGGACGGTGCAACCATCAAGAAAATTGACGCAGGATCCTTGAGTGATGAAGGACCCTAAACCAATAGAGAGGAAAGGCGATAGGTCCTACATGGCCTTACTTGATCCACACGTATACTCATATATGGAAACATCTTGCGTATCACGTACAAAGACCTATCGCATGATTTTCCCTTTCCAAAAAGGAGAGTATCCCTAAGATCTCGAGGAGCATTAACTCCACCCTCTCCCCATAAGGAAAAACCCCTTATTCTCGGGATCTAGGGCTTTCTCTCACCACTATATAAGTGGCAGCTCTCCTCCTTTCTTAGGTACGTAGAAAATCCCTAGCTCTTTCACTATAGAGTTCTCAGAGATTTCTCATTCATTGACTTGACCTTTGGAGGGTTTTTGGCCAGTTCCATGCCAATACCTTTTATTTGGTTCTTGTGTTCTTGTTCTGCAGGTGCCCATTAGCATGATTTGGAGCCAACAACTCACTAACGATTTTTGTGTATCATCATATATGAAGCAACAACTATACACCATTTGGATAAAAGAAAGTACACCTATATCTCACCATATAGATGAATTTATTATAATTATTCATAAATCGCGGAGTAGAGGACTAGGATTCATCCATAATATTGTTGTGTTCATTATCTCCTTTCGAACACTATGTTGGTACAATGTTATATGAATTTAAGGATATGGAGTGATAATCGGGTTGAAGGTCTTATTGTCAATGGTGGATCTAATGATATGGAGTCTAGTAGCAATTGAGGCAAATCTAGATATAAAAAGGGTACATACTACTATTATATAAAGAAAGGGCATTGAAAAAATGAATTCACATTACTCGAAAAAAAAAAAAAAAAAAAAAAAAAAAAAGATTTTTGATATTAGTGACACAACTAGTTTGCAGATGAGAATGTTGAGGGCAATGAGAATGTTTTACTAGTATCTACTAGTTACTCTAGTGATACTAGAGCTCTTAATTCAACTTTGTCTTATTAACTCTCAAAAGAGACTGGTTTCCTACCTATTAGTCAATTAGTGGTGGTGAACTCCTAATGGGACATAATGTAACCTATAAGGTTGTGGGAAAATGAATTGTGGAAATTAAGAGTCTAAGATGTATGAAGATATTGCTAGGATTTCAACTAATGTTCATAACATGCTAGATTTGAAGAAAAGTCTTTTTCGTTGGGTATATTTGCTTCTCAAGGGTATAAATACACCATGAGAGTGGTTTTTGAGAATTAGTAAGGGTTTTAGACACCTCATTTTGTTCCACGTATGACTTAAGCCTAATTTTAAAAACTAGACCAAACTGGCTGATTCAACTAGTGCAAGGAACTAAGCACCAATTAGGTTTGGTAGAAAGCTCCAAAACCGTTCAAAAATTGGGTAAAACCGAGAATCAGGACCAAACTAGCTTTTTGACAGTATTGATTTTTAAAACCATGCTTAAGCCCTCACTCCTAAATCAAGAAGTAGGACTAATCCTAAGAGTTCATAGCAAAATAAACCATAAAATTGGAATATTTAAAAAATGGATAGTTGAACTCGATGGTTGTATGGCATATTCACTAGGAATAAATGATGTTAGAGATTGATATGAAAAATGCATGGTTGTCTCATGCACGTTGTGTGTAAATGGGAAATGTTAGATGTTTTGGGCTTGGCCAACCCGAATGAGTATGCACACAATGAGCTTAGTCCAATCCATTCTCAAGAGTTGTCTTGTTTGGTTTCCTATCTATTACCAAAAATTATCCCCTAAGTTTACAAATGACTATTTGTAAGAAGTTTATAAGAGTGAGAGGGAGGGGCGAGGTAAAGGCTTATTTTTTAAGACACAATTTCGATGGTGTTGAGTTGATTATGGATGAAATGAACTCTTTGCTCACAGTAAAGTATGTGAAAGCTGAAGTTGATGAGGCATTGAATCATATGAAACCACTTAAAGTAGGGTTGTACATGGTGTGGTATGGCTTGTTTTGGGGGGTTTTTGCACCGCACCTACAGGAGTGGTTTTCCTTCCTTCCTAACTGCACCTCCCTAGTGAACTGGTCCACACAAGGTGTAGTGCACCATTCTAGTTCGGTGTGATTAAGTCGGTTATGAAAAAAAAAAAACCCAAATATATAAAAAAAAAAAAATATAAATATTTTTATATATATATATATATATATATATTAAAAAAAAAACCATACAACAAATTAAACAACCCACGTGATTGAAACATCTAACTACTCAAATATTCCTAAAAATAAAAATAAATAAACAAAGAAACAAACATATTCATTATATTTCTCTAATACCCACAAAAATTACTTAAACAAATTCACAATCAAAAGAAAGCATAAAAGCCTAGGCATTAATCATCAAATAAATTCACATACTAGGAGGAGAACTAGAGAAGCATAGTAGCTTGTAGTCGTATAGAGCATCAAAACCATCTTTAGAAACTTCCAAAGAATTGCTTTGAAAAAAAAAAAAAAAAGAGAGAGGAGAGGTGAACATGTGGAGAACGGTGGCTTTAAGCGGCAATGGGCGACAGAGGTTGAGGAGAGAGAAGGTTGTGATGAAACAGAGAGAGAAAATGTGTAATTAGTTTGATATATAAATGGGAAAGTGAAAATTTTAACCTAGGATAAAATGATGCCTTAGTGTTACATACAAAACGTGTCATTTTAACATCAATTTTTGGTTTGTTTTTTTAAAAACACTCAAAACGACGTCATTTTGTGATATATAACTAAACCCTATTTATTTCATTTTTTTTCTTCTTCTTCTTCCTTCAAACTCAGCCGCCTTTCTTTCTATATCTCCTCTCATTCTCTGAGCTCTCTATCCCATTGAAAAGCACACATATATTATATAAGCGGTGCGGTGTGGTTCTCATCAATGGGTAAATCTCATCACCACTCGCCACACCTATTGGTGTTGATATTCAAAAAACGCTGCCGACCACCGCTACTGGACACTGCGGTGGTGCTCTATGGTGGTTGGCTAGGTGCAGTGAAGGGCGGTCCTATCGGTGGTGGGTGGTGGCTGAACAGGCCTAGCTTAAAGCACCCGAGCTATACGAATCACCCCGCTTGTTTTTTCAAATTTTTTGGCCATGCATTGGGGAGGAAATTTCTCAAGTAGTGCTGACCTATTTGAATTCAGGTTCTATTCCCTCATCTATTAATCACACCTTTATCACTCTAATTCCCAAAGTTAAAAGTCCATCTAGATTTTCTAAATTACAACCAATAGCATTATTTAATACTATTTACAAACTTGTTTAAAAAGTTATTGCAAACAAGTTTAAAAATGTTCTCCCTAACATCATCCCTAAATCTGAAAGTGGGTTTCAATCTAACAAAGCTATCTCGGACAATATCTTGATAGCGTTCGAGATGCTTCATCCCATGAAGACACAGAAATCAAAGAAAGTAGATTTCATGTCACTTAAATTGGACATGAGCAAAGCATGCGATAGAGTGGAGTGGCGATTTTTGACCAAAATCATGAAGAAGATGGGTTTTTGTGAAGCATGGATAAATCTAATTTTTAATTGTATTAGCACAGTTTCCTATTCAATCTTGGTGAATGGTGAACTGAAAGGAGACATAGTCTCAACAAGAGGAATCCAATAGGGCGATCCTCTATCTCCATAACTCTTTTTATTGTATTTTGAGGGGGTGAACAGAATGTTACAAAAGCCAGCCCAAGAAAGTCATATTCGAGGTTACTCCTTGTGCAAAAATAGTCCTCGGATTACTCACCTCTTCTTTGTAGAAGACAGCTTGCTATTTTGCCGAGCAAGATTGGCAGATTTGGAAGTTGGAAGTAATTCAAGACATCTTGGCGGTGTATGAACAAGCCTCGGGGCAGCAAATTAACCGAGACAAGACCACCCTTTTCTTTAGTAAAGTTGTTGCCGAAGAAAATGGAATTTCTCAATAGCTCTGCAATGCCCTTGAATTCGGATCCATCATGCAGAGATCGTGGAATCGTTGAGAGCATCTAACATGCAAGGTAACGCTTTTGTTGGAAACTTACTAAGAATCCAATTATCATGGAACATTCGACTTGTAGAATTGCCCAAGACTACATACTAGTTTAGCCGCGAAGCAAGTGTGGTTCATACATAGTTAGAATAGGTTACCAAGTCCTTTGCGAATTGGAAGGCGAAGGTGCATCTAGCTCAAACTCAGCAGTGCAAAAGGCTTTTTGGAGTCGTATATGGAAGTTAAAAATTCCAAATAAAATGAAAATATTTTTTTGGCGTGCTTGCTCTGAGGCTTTACCAACATTGAAGATCTACATCACTGAAAGGTGCTTGACTCCTCATTATGCAGCGCTTGTGGAGAGCACGAGGAATCTATTCACCATGCCTTATGGGACTATGTAGCAGTCCAACCAATATGGGGACCCAAATTCAACGCCCTTCGAAGTGATGTTCATGAGTTCTCTTCATTTTCAGATTTGGTATGTATGATTGGACAACACCAGAAAATTTGGAGCTCTTCATGGTTTTGGCTTGGTTCATTTGGTATAGAAGGAATAAGAATAGATTCAAATAGCGATGTATCCCTCTTGATAAGATTTTCAAGGCAGCACAAACACTACTCCTTTGAGTTTCAAGCCAAACCATCAAGGCAACCTCCCTCGGCACCACTTGCTGGCGTGAAATGGAAAGCACCAAGCCAAAATTTTTACAAAGTTAATTATGACAGGGCTATAAGTTTAGGGAATTAGATGAAGCTAGAATTGGAGTTGTGGTTAGGAATGAAAATGGAGAAGTGATGGCATCCCTAGCAGAAAGGATTACCATACTAGCAAGTGTTGAAGGTTTGGAGGCTTTGGCAGCAAGGAAAGCAGTAATTTTTTCTATGGAATTGGGATTGCACCGGGTCGTCATTGAAGGAGATACGGAAATTGTATTTAAGGCCTTATCAAGAGAGTGTTCGGATCGTTCTTGTATTGGTCATATCATCAAAGACTGTACGTCTATTTCGGGCTTTTTTCAAACCTATTCATTTTCTCATACTAGGCGGTAGGGCAACTCTATGGCCCACGCCTTAGTCAAAAGAACAAGTCCTCCCCTTTCTTAGTTTGGATGGAGCCTGTTTCACTAGACATCTCTTATTTAGTTTTTGTTGATGTAACACCTTAGTTCTTTCTTTAATGAAATTGTTGATGTTTTTCTCAAAAAAATAAAACAAAACAAAACTAACCACCCCATCCCAACTCTAGCTCCCCTCAAAAGAAATAAATAAATAAATAAATAAACCCCTAAGGAATATATTATTTTCCTTTGTAATAATATCATTTATTTGGTTGTTTTTGGTATGTAGGAATAGATTTAGGAATGAAATTTTTATTCCTTTATAATAATCGTTATGTTATTTGGTTGTGTTTTCATTATAAGGATTAGTTATTCTTAAAAAATAAATATTCTTTAAAATGAGAAATAGTTATTCTTTTTTAAAAGGTTGATAATATTATTTCTTAAGAAATTTAATAGTTAAAAAAAAAATAATCCCAAAAAAAAAATAATCCCAAAAACAATTGTTGGCAATTCTCTCTCTCTCTCTCTCTCTCTCTCTCTCTCTTAAATATCAATCGAATTAGTTTAATTAAAAATCTTGACAGGTATATGCCTAAACAATTTACATTATGATAATAAATTTTTTTTTAAAAATTACAAACTTCTTTTTTATGTATTAATTTAAATTTAAAATATGAATTCAATCCTTTATGAAAGAGATTTGGAAACATCGGCTTGTTTTGTATATCATCAATTTTTTAATTAGGTGATTTTGTATTTATTACAATTTAATATTTATATTGAGGATATAATACTTTTTTTTCCCCTCTTTTACATTTATGAGATAGCTGTTTTGAGAAAAAAGACAGATATTTATTATATTATTATTTAATTAGAGATAGTAAAATGGTAAGTGAGACACATATAAATTCAAGGTTTGTCTTCTTGCGTTATCATCAAGATAAATAGAGATAGTTATTTCAATACAATTTCATATGTTTTTTGTAATAATTATTCCTATTTCTAAGTAAACATCATTACATAATTATTATTATTATTATTTTTTGAATTCAATTAGTGGCTTTCCTTTAGAATATTTGTAATTTGTAAATGAACCACTTTTATTTTTTGGGTGTCCGTAAGTTCATCTCTTTTACTCTAGACTCAGCAGTTGGCCTTCAAATATATGGGATGTCTTCTTCTCAATATTCCAAAAGATTAAGACCAAAAAAATCTATCATAATATCTTATGTCTCACATACTGGGACAAAGATCTTTAAATGAAAAAGATTAAAAAAATTAAATTGTCAAAGCAGAGTCATTGTTGATTAATTCTCATTTCTTCGTTGTTTTGTTGGATGTTGACTTTTCCAATACCTTACTTGAGATGGATCCATTTTTCTTGGTAAGTAGTCTAGTCGTGTATGTAAATATTATAATCTCACTTTTGATTAGGGAAAGACTTGGCCAATTACGATCCAACCAAACAAGAATGTCATTGAATGGAATTACTCCCATTTCCAAATCCAAGTGGTTGGTCTACTACGCACTTGAACTATTTGACTCCTTATTCAACTATTTAGGCTAATATTCTCTGTTTGTTTACTTTTATTCGAAGACATATTTTAGACTCAAAGCAACCAAAAGAAATAAAAAACAGAGGTGCAAAAACTCATTAAAAAATGCAGTTTTGAAGGTTAATTTTAAAGGAATTCTCTCTAAACCACTACTGTATAATCCAAATGATCATTATGTTTTTAATCACATGAACTAACTATTCATAAGATTAATTTAGATTTACTTAATCGGTCATTTAATTACTCATGGATTATCATCTAACTCGCTACCCTAGTACCTATGTAATGAGTTGGAGAAGGTTCTTCAATGTCAGTTTAGATAATAAATTTTATTCACTTTTAACGTTCTTCCACTCTGATTTTAGATTTTTTTTTTTTTTTTTATTTGGGTTCAGGAAAAGCAAAACCCTGTTTTATTTTAATATTTAGATCAACACAAAACGTAAGTTCTGGTAAATGGATTCTTACCCTAATCGGATTAAAGGGTCTTCTTCGAGATGACGAATAGCATGACTTAAGGAGTACGTACTTGATTGAAACGAAGGTTTCGCAAGAAAGTAGAGTGAAGGAAAGTTTATTTTATTACTTTTTCCAGAAGGGTTTGCCGGTTTGGTTTACAAAAAGAGTTAGTAGGTAAATTTTTCAAACTTTCCCAGGAAAATAAAAAATATTGCTAAAACTGTCAGATAAGATTTGGGACGAAATATTTCCTGCAAAAACTTAGTTCACACTGGAACGTAGCCTTTCCTGTCAACCAAATGTACAGAAAATATAAGACCTTTTTCCACCAATTTAAGGTTTTATTTTTCCTTTCTCAAACTATATGATAATTATTTTCTATAAAATAAAAAACTATATAATAAAGCGCATCCATCACGGTCATATTTTTTGCTCTGCCAAGGAATAAATCCAAATTTGGCTTACCAATAACCGGAGAAAACAAAATGGCGTCTTTAATCTAACTAATAGAGTAGTATTGTTTCTAAAAAAAAAAAAATAATAATAATAATAGTATTAATTACACACATTCTGCTACATAGACATTTACACATGAAAAATCAATGGAAATTATAATTTGAAGTCATGTTTTCAAGTTGAAAATCATGACTTCAAGTCATGACTTAAGTTTTTTATTTTTAGTGTGGGTAAATGTGTGTGCAACAGAGTGTGTGTAATAGTTTTTCTCCGTAACAAATATCATTCGACAATGTCAAGTGATGAACATTTATTAACTATATAGATATCAAAATCTTTTGAGATGTATCAAACTTATTTTGATGGGCATAACACATGTAATATTAAGAAAATGACCAAATTCATTCAAAAAAAAAAAAAAATTAATGTTTTTACCTTCATAAAATAGTAGGGTTTTTTATTTATTTATTTTTTTAGAATGACTCCAGTAGTTAAAATTAGATGGTACAACTTTAAAAAAGAATAGGTTCAAATTCATGGAAAGACTAATCTACAATGCGATTTCTAATAAGATTTGAGCGGTTCCTAATGGTTGCATCAAATAGTTGGAAGGGCAGAAATCTAAAAGTTCATGAGGGCTAAAGAGGTGGAGTCTAAAAGAACTGCTCAAGCAGCTTTGACATTGTTGGTTGAATATTGTGGTGCACATTCACAAGATAGTAGCGTGAGAAGAGAGCTCCCTGCTTGTAGATAAGTGATGATATGTTCAAATTGAACGTGGATATTTTCCAAGCTGAAGTCCTCGGGTGTGGGGGCTATTATTAGAAACAATAAAGGGACTTCCAATGGCAGCCATGTCCTGGAGATGTAGCAATGTGGTCCATTCTTTAGTTGAGGGCAGTTATTTATTTGTTGGACAAAGTTTAGTTACAAAATTTGTTGTAGCCTTAGGTTACAATATTACTCAATATATATTTTTTTATATCTATTTCTTATATTCTACATGCTTGCAAAATTTCTAAAAAATTAAATATTAGGCAAAAATGCAAAATTGACCTTCTAACTTTCACAGTTTTTCATTTTAGTCTTCTAACTTTCAGTTTTGTCAATTCAATCATCTAACTTTCAATTTTTGTCAATTTAGGGCTCCATTATAACTCAGTTAGTGGTTGCCATTAGAACCCTTGAAACAACGCCGTTTTGTAGAGTTTTTTTTTTTTTTTTTTTTTTTTTTTTTTTTTTTTTAATAAATAATTTGGAATTAAAAGAAAAAAAAAAAAAAAAAAAAAAATCTGAAAAAAAAAAAAAAAAAAACCATTAAGTCGTTCCCCTTCCCCTGAATCAAAACAAAGCAAAGAACTCCACACCCAAGTCCCTAACTTAGAGAAATTGGGGAAATGATTTGAGAGAGAGACTGAGTTTGTTTGAGAGAGAAATTGAGTCAAAGAGAGAGAGAGAGAGAGAGAGAGAGAGAGAGAGAGAGTGTGAGAAATTGAGTCGGACCGAGAAAGAGAGACTGAATAGGAAACCGAGTCCGTTTAAGTCACCTTCACCACCTTCACCACCAGTCCAAGCCAAAGTCAAAGCTTTCAAAGAAAACCCAAAAAAGTTTCCACCTTTTGTAGCTTACTTCCCCTTTGGTTATGACCCAACGAAAAACCACAACAATTCTGACCAAATTGATGGTCATGATTCAGCACCTAGTGTTAAGGTTTATAGGAGCCAGGAATGACCTCGGAGGGTTGAGATGGTGGTAACCCTAACTGGGTCTAATGTGGATTTTGTTGGGTCTAACTATTCTAATGTGTGGTTGTTTATTGTTGGGTTTCTGATAAAATGTGTGAAAGTTTAGTTGTTTGGTTAATGAGAAAGTGTTGAAACCGAGTCGGACTAAGAGAGAGAGACCGATTTGCAGAGATATTATGAATCGGTGGTTGAGTTCTAATGAAGATCAATTTGCAGAGATTGAGGCCTAGATATTTAGACCGAGAATCCCCATATTGACTGAATCGGTGATGGAGTTCTAAATCAGTGATTTTTTTTTAATTTTTTTTTTATAGATTTTTCTTATTTTCTTTTAATTCCAAATTAAAAAAAAAAAAAAAAAAAAAAAAAAACAAAACAAAAGCTGCGTCGTTTCAAGGGTTCTAACGGAAGCCACTAACTGAGTTGTAATGGAACCTTGAATTGACAAAAATTAAAAGTTAGAGAACTGAATTGATGAAGCTGAAAGTTAGAGGACTGAAAAGTGAAAGTTAGAGGGTCAATTTTGCATTTTTTCCTAAATATTAATAACTATGTCATCAATAAATTGTTTAAATTGCAAGTTTTTGTAGTTTAAAAATATTTATAAAATATAAGTTTATCGATCATATAGTAAACAATATTTAATTGACACAAAATTTGACATGTGTATTAACAGCATAAAGAACATACAATTTAAGAGTTAGATTTTCAAAATATGTAATAATGTTTATTTTATTGAATAAGGTTGTAACCTAAAACTATAACTAATTTTGTAACTAAACTTTATCCTTATATATTAGACTTGCCTTTTAGACGTGGGAATTACGATGCATCATTCTGGAAGTAGATTCAAAATAGGTTCTAAACTCAAGGATCAGAAAATTTCAGATTTATATAACTCTTGACTGGGCAATGAAATTATGGATGTAGAGCTTCATTTGCAAAATTTTGAACAAAGGGAAAAATCTCATGTATAAGGAGGGAAGCTATTATAGCTCATAAACTAGTTAGACATATGTGCACAATCAATCTCATAAATATCTTCCCCCTCCAAAATCAAGTGATGTCTTTGATTGAGTTTTTTTTTCATTGAATTTCAATAAATAAATAAAATTATAGAAGGAAAATTCTCTAAGGAGAATTGACCTCTGTAATTCTACTGTAATTCCATTTAATTAATACCAATTACCAAACATGAAGGGTTAAAATCAATCAAGAGTTTCTGAAAAAGAGTTTGAAGAAGGTAAATAAGTGAGAAACTTATCGGCTTCCCCACAAAAGTTTAAAAAAAAAATGAAAGGTAGCGTTTAGACTATGTCAAGTTGTCAACCTATATTTGATTTGATTTTCACTTTTCCAGTTTCGCTTGGATTCTTACAAACTTGTTAAAAGATTAAATTACATTGGCATAAACTAGAGATTTAGGTTTCAAATTAAGCGAGGTCATATGAATAAAAATACAAATCTTATTCTTCTTTACTACTTAATGTGTTATACTTTATATTTTACCAGTATGTTAAGTGTCAAAATTTATTTTTTTATAAAATCACATTAAGAGTGGAATGAGTTATAAACAACCCAATCCTATCTGAAAGTCTAAATTATTATAGCACATGAGAAATATTCATGCACCAAAAATGGCATATGTTCCCGAGACATCAACCCAAATCTCCGCCCCAAATGTGCTCCACAATCGCAATCATGGGGTATGTGGGGCAAACATGAAGAGCCCTATATATACACTTGCCCCTTCCATATGCCAAGGAAAGAGATAGATCCTAAAAATACTTCATCATTGTGACTGTTGACTTCAGCATCAAAAGAATTTTAACAGGTAGACTAAGCATGCAGGTGCCAACAAACGCTCAATGTGATTTTTTTATTTTTATTATTATTATTTTTTGAGATGAAGCTCAATGTGATTTTAACATTTCACCCATGGTTTTAAAAATTAGATTGGATCACCCGGTTTAACTAAAAATCAGACCCTAAATTGGTCCACTAAAAAACTACCAAAACTGGTGAAAAAGGAAAATTAAACACTTTTCCGGTTCTTTATCCGTTTCAATTTTTAAAATCATGACTCCACTAAAAAAATAATAATAATAAAAATAAAAATTTAAAAAGCAAAAGGAAAAAATGACTAAGAGAAAGGGGAATCTTAAATTTTTGTTTTTGAACTATCCCTATAATTGTGAAAAAGTGATATTAAAAATGGTCTTAATGAAAGTGATATCACAACAAATTCATAATTTCTATAATGGGAGCATTTTAAATTTATGAGTTTGATAGTGATATTCCACTAAGAGATTAAATTCAATCTCCCCCTTAAAAAAGGCGACATATTTCATATTTGTAATGTCGGCAGCATTAATATCGTTTGAACATTCCTTTGTATTTTACTTCTGCCGTTTGAAAAAAGTAGCATGTGTTTGGACTAAACCAAAAATTTAGTAATAAAATACAAACAATCTTCGTATCCAACTTGCTGCCCCATGAGGGGGGAAAAGACGGAAAGAAGGACGAATACAAAACTAAAACTATCAGAGAGGCCTGAGCTGACAGTCAAAGAAGAACAAAATAGATAGGGATAGTTAAATACATTATTGTGATAAAAAATTCAAAGGCATGACACACAATCGCCCACGTTTATTTTGACTCTCTGCCCCCTCTTTGATGTCTCCTTCAAACCCTACTCTTCTTGCTCAATTTACGGCAACCAATATAAAATTTTTGTTTGACCCTCTGTTTTCTGTAAAATTATTCAGCAACGGGACCCATTGTTTTGTTTAGTTTTTTGAGAGTGAGAGGGACAAGACTTGTATCATTTCTCTCCTGTTCTGTTCTACAAGTTGCATGAACCACATTTATTCATTAAATTACTCATTCATTTGTTTTGACTTTTTGGATGGAGTACAAGTGAAAAACATAGAAACAAAACAAGCACACTATGAAAATCGAAACCTCAACCAAGCCATACGGTTAATTTTTGGGTTTTCTGGTTTGGGCCGAAGCCAATCCTAGGAGCAAAACAAACAGATGGGTCTGGCCTGCTTTTCTGTTGTGAGCTAGCCCACATATAAAGCAAGATGCCAATCAAAGCTGGGCAGCCTCCACCAAGATGAGATTAGCAAAACTTGGGGAACTAAAACCCAGGTCAAAATAACCAAAAATAGATGTGTCAAGGGATGTTTAGCTCAGTATGACCAGCACGGACAGGAGTCCCAAGTGAATTAAGAGATTACGTGAGTCTCCGAGTAAAGGCGACAGGTTGTGTTCTATAAATCGAGACATGCATGTGAGGTGAATTTGCAGAGAGAGTAACTGCCGCCTGCGATAGAGAAGGCAGCCGCATTGGAGAAAAGTACAGCCATAGAGAGCTGTGCCTGAAAACAAAGACTACAAGCAAAAGGAGAGAGAAATAGTGGGAGTGAGAACAAAGAAAAATAATTAGATTATTTTTTTAGTTGTAGGCATAAACAAGAAAATAAATTTGAGATTTTCTCTATGAACAAGTTTTTTTAGATGCTACGGCCACATGGAATTACTGTATTTAAAGTGAGTGAAGATATCAAGTGAGCTCACATAAATTCATGCATAGAGATTTTATTGTTTGATGTGGATCTCAAGTTAGTCATAAACTTGAGAATATTTATTTTAGTTTTATAATAGAGGCTAGTCCACAAGCCGAGCAGTCTTGAGTGCCTAATAACTTCCCAAGCCGTACCTTAACTCCAAACCTAAAATCTGGTATGTAGACCTATGTAAGTAAGTGGCCCAATTTGGTTCCTTGACCTAAACCAAGAGATGACTCCCAAATCTCTACCCTTGATCCATTTAGCTAAGGCATTCTTTCCATAGGGGTATTAACCACATGGGTAGTGAGAGACGGTGTGCTCACAATTACCATCATGAATTTCTTATTATAGTTTTCTTAAAATGCACTACTTACATTTTTTATTTGGATAATTATGTATGACAGTTTTTAGACCCCTTAAACAATTGATTAAACCTAGGTAATTAGCCAAGTTGTTACTTAGTCCAAATTCCAAGTCTAGGTTATCACAATAAAAAGATCAAATCATGCAAAGCAACGGAAAATAAATAAGACAATGATATGATCACCTAGGAAACCAAACCGATAAAAACCTGGAGAGGATTTGACCTAGCTATCCTCAAGGTAAACTTGAATCCACTATCTTCAAAGAATCGAAGTTCATACAATAAGACTTACAAGCCCCCACGCTCGACTTCTTATTGCTACCAACCAGTAGAATTTACTGACACGACCACGTGCAAGCTCTGAATTCACGGACTCCTTATTTCTTGGATTCACCACCGGATACAAGCACACCCGTTTGTGTATTCTTTAAGCTTCAATGGCAGCAACTGAATTGATCATCAAGGTGTAGATAAATCTTCTCATTGAAAACCCTAAGCTTGTGTAAAGGAAAGCTCCTCTAGATCTCACAAGAGATTTACACAAACCGCAAATATGAGCAACACTAAAACGTGGCTAGAGTTTGCCTTTTATACTTAGGACAAATAAGAAACCCTAAAAACGTTTTAAAACAAATAGGGCTGAGTTGGACAAATCTGCAGAAAAGCAATCTACCCGAGTTTTGATCGGTCGAGCCTAAACTTCGATCGATCGAACCAGGCCGAAAGCCACAGTGCTTCCCGCTTTCACTCGATTCCAACTTTACATTGACACACAACTTTGAGCTAGCTTTAAATACTTCTAAACACATTGTTTTGATTATGGTTTGCCAACAATACAAATTAGAGTTCTAAATACATAAAATCCTAAACTTTAGAACCTAACAAACTCCCCCTTTGGCAATCCGTGACAAAACACAACTTAAAAGCTCAAAGTTTACAAAATGAAAAGCCCTTTACAAAATAATGCTCATAAACCAAATTCAATCCTAACTACTATCCATCAATTGCAAGTGTAGACATTTTGCTCAATTGAATCAACCTGTATATTTCCTGAAACACTAAACAAAATGCATAACCGCATGTGTGGAAACAATACAAGTAAACAAAATAACTTCTTGATTTCAAACAACACACAAATAAAGACATATATCAATGAATAACTCATAAATATAAATCAATAAGCAGTTTAAAACAAGAAAACAAATAAAGTACCAACAAAAACATAAAAACTCCCCCTAACATGAATATCCCATCAAAAAACAAGGTAAGAGCTAAAAAAGTTAAGTACACAGTGAAGCACCTAGATACAATCTAAAACTCCACAAGCTCCAACCAAAAACAAATAAACTCCCCTGAAAAACAAAAACTACAAGTACTCCCCCTTTTTGTGACGAAATGCCAAAGGGCAAACAAGATAACCATCATCAAAAGGGAGGTGGTCTAAACTGCGCCAACTCCGCACGCAAGGCACGGATCTTATCAAGCACGTCCACCAAAATTTGTCCTTGAGCCGCTCGAACGGTCAAGACATGATCCAACGTGCGACGAATGTCCAATCATCCAAGCGATTGGTGGAGGAATAGCAAAGATCAACATCGCAGCAGTAGCACCTGAAGTCTCGGCAGCAGCAGCACCTGTAGAAGAGGGAGGAGGGGGAACACTACTAGATGACGCACCTTTAGTACGAGGAGGAGCAACTCTCAACCGAGCAGCCCTCTGACGAAGAAAGGTGGCACCTATGGGAGCAATCACATGAACAGGCTCACCTGACGGAAAACCATCTAGACCTAAGAAGAGTAAAATCCTATGAATGAAGATAGGATGAATCAGTGCATGCCCAACGGCAGAACTCTTATGAACTTCGTTCAAAGAACGAAGGAACAAATGAGGAAAAGCGATAGATGCTCCAGAAGCAAAGGCATACAAAAACACACATCACTCTAAAGGGATGGTGTGGAAGTGAGAGATAGGCCATAAGGAATGACACGCAATCCTAAAGAAGAGATAGGCCGTCTCGAGAAGCTCGGCGGACGTGATCCGAGGATCGTAACCCCACCGGATAGATAACCCAGTGATGTAAGACATGACAATGTCTAATGAGGGTGACTCATCATAAGGATAGTCAGCATCCCGAACAACCGGCACCCCAAGAGCCTCGGCCACTACCCGAGGGGTAATGGTGAACTCTACACCTCGTATCCAACTCCTAACTAGGGTGTTGGAATCATAGATGTGGCAAGAGAGGTTCAAGTAGAACTCTCTAATCAAGGCGGTCGGGGGTGGATGATCTATCTCTACGAGAGGCAACCAACCTCTAGACTCAAAATTGGCCCTAATGGCCGGATCAAGCGCATCTAACACAACAGCTCGCTCAGACCGGATCTTACGCTTACAGTTCAAAGTGTCATAGGCTTCTCTACACTTATCATTCTTAAACAGCTCAACTCTAGTGGGAGACTCATAGGAAGTGGAAGTGGTCCTATGAGCTCTAGTTTTCCTAGGCATGGTGCTAAGATAAGGATCAAAACACAGAGCGAAAGAACAAAACCACAAAACCAAAACTAAGGGCAGATCGCAAGTTAGCACAAAAACAAAATATAGAATAAAAATCTATATGATGCATGAACAAGTTTAAATGTCATGATGCATGTTCTAATGCAGTGAATTAAGTCCAAAAGGTTCAAATTACAAAATTGACTTGAACATTAAGGTTTTTAACACAAAAACCCCAAAATTGGAAAAACCACTTGATTAATTTGAAAAATATTGACGAATTGATCATTACACAGGATAAAATAATAAAAATAATGACCAAATACATCAATTGGATAAGCCAATTTCATCAATTTAAACCAATTTGACAAAATCCCCAATTCGAATCAAATTCAAAAACCTAGAATTTTCAATTTTTCAAAAACCACAAAATTGATCAAATTAAACTATAGGGAACATCATGATACCATCATAGCACAAAAACCCATTGATCAATTTCACAAGAATAGGCTCGAATCATCAAAAACCACAATAAGTTTGAAGAATACCCATGATAATGCATGAAAGAAAGAAATAAACTTGAAAAAGAAGGGCAAAAAGGACTTACCAGCTTCCAAGGACAAAAACCTTGCAAAAAACTTGAAGGAAAACGACAAAAAAATGTATGGTGGAGCCTAGAGCCAACGCAGAGAGAGAGAAAAGCAGGAAACTATTTGAAAAGGGACTTTGAAAAAGTCCAATTCTACCTTTTAAAAAAAAACTTGATCCATGAGTTTCGATTGGTCGAAAATCAGCCTCGACGGTCGAAACAGACAGAGACACCCTCTTTCAATTTTTTAAAAAATTTTAAAAATTTCGATCGGTCGAAAAACAGAATGGACCGATCGAATCAGGCAGAGACTCACCATTTTTTGGAAAAACACAATTTTTGAAAAACCAAGATGATTTGACTCAAAGCATTGAAATTTAAGAACAAAAATACATGAGTATGAGATGATATGATTTTCCAATCAAGAATTTTAAGCCCAAAATTCCCAAAAACAAAATTTCTTGTATTCTCCACAAATTTTCAAGCAACAAATTTAGTTTGCACATAATTCAAAGTAATTGCAATAACTTGGTTGGTCAAACCATAAACACACACAATAACATGTACAATGTTTAGCAAAGAGTAACTTGTATAGTGTGTGCGACTAGTAAAGACTTGAGATACATGTGAGGTGATATGTGAATAGCAATCAATCACAAAGTCTACAAAATTCATCACAAAGAATTTAAAAGAGACTGTCACCTAAAGAGTTACATCATATAACTCCCACATCTTCTAGATCATAAGCTTGCAATCATGTAAGTTTTTTGTATTTATGCCTCATAATATACATTCCAATTTTAAGTTATGTGAGTTTGGCATCAAGCCTAATAATATACACCAATTAGATTTTCAGAATTAAGCAATTTAACCGAGGCTTCACCTTATGTTCTTTTTGTGCATGTGCTTCACTTTCTCGAGCACAAAATCTTATGATATGCACTAAGGTGTTCATGATTGGCTAGTGAACAGTGGTGAGATGGTTATTTATGCATTTATCTAAAAGTTCAAGTCCAACATTTAAAAACATGTGACTTCAAGATTAAGACATAGTAATAAAAAAACCTTACACATCTTTCCCACACAACATGCACTACAAATCTTCAACTAGTAAAGTGCAATAAATAAGCTCATCAAAGCTAAACAAGGTACAAAAGACATGTTATGTGAAAATAAATTGACCAACCTTGTTCTTAAAAACCAAGAAGAATAGAGCAAAACAAAATGTGCTTCCTTTTTCTTCCTTTTTTTTATTTTAATAAAAATAAAAAAATACCTAGAATGAAATGCATGAATGTTATGCTATGCAAATCCTAGAAACAAAAAAAAAAAAAAAAAAAAAAAAAAAAAAAAAAAAACCAAAGAACAATGGTCACAAAGGGTAGAGCAATGAAGCACAAGGACCATGTCGGAAAGACTCGGTTAGGTCGAGTCTTTTGCATCCAAAACCTTTTAGATGCACCACGAGCATCAGAGTTTTTATTTACTTGAGAATGATTACCAACTCCAGGATTGGAATAAAGGTTTAAAACCTTTACCAAATCACCAATAAGTACCATAGGATCAAGTGCTTGAGGCACAGGTACTTTTGGTTTGTTTGCTCTCTTAGCGACTTTGCACTTTTAGCAATTTGGACAGATGTGTCCAGTCTTTCCACAAAAGTGACAAACCCAAGTAGGTTTATCATGTGTCTTGTCCTTAGATAGGGTAGGCTTCTTAGGCTTAGATTCTTTCAGATCAACCCTAATCTTTGTGAGAGTGTCTTTTTCGGGATATTCAGACTCAAGGATCCCGAGCCCGAATGAAAAAGAAAAGGAGGATTTGGTGGACCGGGCCTTGACTCACCGCAGCTAAATGGTCTGTTTTGAGAATCAAGTGGATGCAGAGAATGTTCACGACAACATACAAAAAGATGACAAACAAGGATATCGAGGAATGCCAAATTTAATAACGTGAGTTCAGGAAGAAAGAATAAGCAGGATTAGCAAGACAATAAAACAAAATCTTGTGGGGATCCTGGGAACATTATTTCATTAAAAGCATTATCTGTTTGGTTACTGCAAGCTTACTAGGACGTGATACAAGGTCCAATCAAGCTCAAAAATTACAGCCTTGAATGGCTATTTCAGCCTTCAAAACTTGCAAAGTTTGATTCATGTTGGATCCGAGCATGTGCCATAGTTGCTTTTTACAGGATATCGGGAAGCGATTTGTTTTCCCTCAATATTTTCTTTCTCGCCTAAACTTTTACGGTAATTTTTCTAGAGAATCTCTTCTTTCTCTTTGTGTTCTTTTTTTTTTTTTCTTGTTGCTTTCTTCACAACCCATCCTCTCCTTTTATAGTGGAGTTTTTCAGGCGTCTTGGGAACCTGTTGGTTCCCCTGTTTTGGTCTTTTGCAAACAGAGTTCGATTCTGTCTTCATCATCTCGGTAAGTTCCCTTTTCCGTTTTTCGCTCATTCTTTCCTTCTCTTGATTCTGGTTCCTTTGAAAGTTTCGATTGGCCATCCTCTTTGGGGCGTCTTTGAGGTATGCCCTTCTCGGCATCCTCACTCGGTGTCTTTTACTCTTCCGTTTCTTTCCTATTTGGGCGGAATCTGCTCGCTCTTTTGAAATCGCTTTTGTTAACATTCTTCTTCCTTGTTTTGGTTCCCCGACGCCTTTTTCTCTTGTGCCATGAAGGGTCGCTTGCGTCCTTTTGTTTTTTTCTTGTTTTTCTTTCTATCGATCTGTCCCGATCTTCTTTTTTTTTTTCTTCGCGCTTATTGATGGTGCCCGAGGATCCTCGCGCCTTGTGTTTTCTTTGTGACGTTCCCTCTTTTTCTTCTTTGGTTGCTTTTCCTTTTCTCGGGCTTCGGGATCCTCGGGGCCTTTTCGTTCAATTCCTTTGGACTTGGTCTTTTTCTTCCTCGGGCTTAACTTACTCGTCCTTGGGCTTAGCTTATTCTTTTCTTGGGCTTATTTTTTTACGGTGATTTTTTAGACCTCAACATTTAGCCCCCCGAGCTTGTGGGTTGCCCGAAGCCCACGCGTGAGTGATTTAGGTTTCCTTAGGTTTTTGTGGTATCCCTCTTTTCAACTTCTCTTGGGTTCCCTTCCTATTTACTTGGGATCCCGGCTTTTTTCTTTGCTTCTAGTCACTTTTCTTTTTTTTTTTTGCGTGTTGTATTCCCTTATTCTTTCGCAGCTTCCTCTTTATACGAGACGTGGCAGTTGGGTATTTGAGGTGAAACTCTTCTACCCACTTTCCTCGTTTCCCGTTACTTCTCATTAATAACTACTGTAATTCCCACTTCAAATTAAATTCTTTGGCAATGGGCGCGTCTTTTCATAAATCTGTTTTCCTCAATCGCTATTTGCGCCTTTATTGTAGCCGTTTTCCTCTTATCACTTTGCTTCTCCGGGTTATTTTGCTCTCTGTGTTTCTCTTTCCTTTTCTCTTCTTTTCGCTACTCCGGTCTTCCCTTTTCGCACCTTCAATCTCTTTCCTTCTCACCGTGTGTGTGTTTCCATGGCTTCTTCTTCTTCTCGAAAAAGGAGAGAGCGTACTCGATCCTTCCGAGGGTGAAGGTTCTTCTGGCTCTGCTCCGAGCGATTCTCATGAGGTTGTTGAGTGTCCAGCCTTCCCTCTACGGGATCCTTGGTATGCTCCCAGTTTATTTTTTCCTCATATTTCTCATGGTGAGGCTCCTCCATCCCCTCACGTTTGGCTGTTTTTCGGCCAAGCGGGTTTCGCCGGTTCCGCCCGGGTTCCCGACCCTAGAGAGATTTTTGATCTCCAGATCGGACAAGGAATCCGAGAGGCGGTTCCTATTTTCTTCGATTTTGTGGCGGGAAGATTCAGGGTTGGCCCATATGGGTAGACAAGGAATTGTCGATCTTGAGTTTGTGAGTCGTTTGGAGCGCGCCGGCATCCTAAAGGCGAGTGGCTATTTCGAGAAATCTTGAGGGTTTCGAGAGACGCCAAAGGGCTCGGGCATCCAGTACGTCGTTGGTGTCCTTCCCTTCATACTTTTTTTTTTTCATGGCGAATTGACAATCACCTTGGAGGATGTGGTTAATAACTTCCTCCTCCCGGTGTTTGGGGAAGAGAATCCCTTTGATATTGACCTTTCGGTGAGGATCTTGTGGTAGAAGAGAAATTATTTAGTCATTTTGGTGGTCGCTCCGCCTCTCCGGTGGTAAGCCGGCTAGGATGGGGAGATGGGTGATGACCCTCTCTCGTGAAAAGGATAAAGAAGTGAGATGGGCGGTTTCTGGCCTTCTCGGCTTAGTAAATTTTTATTTAGTGAGTTCCCCGGCACGGAGTCAAGTCTTCACTTTTTCCATTGGCAATCAAATTGGCTCGAGGTACTCAATATCCTTTGGCCCCTCTGTTTTTGGGTCACGTTTATTCTCAATGGACCACTTCATGGAGATGAGGCCGAGGGTGACTCTTGCTATGTGATTACTTCATCCCTTCACTGCGCCATTCTTGATTTTCATGTGGGATCGTTCTGCGCCTACCTTGGCTAAGTGTAGAAATTTGAAGTTTGTGAAGGATAAGTTCCAAGGATCCCCCGACATAGTGAAGGGTCTTTGTGGCAATTCTCTCGATGCCTTTCCTATTATTTTCCATTGGATCGGCTTGAAAGGTGGTGGCCTTAACCTTGTGGAGTTGTTTGACCAGGCGGGGAGCTTATGTTGAGATCCCCTCGCGAGTTTGGTCCTGGCTTTGCGTGTGATTCGTGTTGTCTTCTTTTTGTCTTCAACAGTAATACCTTCGACTTTGCGTTTGTGGTGATGAGGGGCGATCGGCTTATCTTGCCTGCATTAGCCCTTCTTCCGGCTTCCCGTGCCTTCTTTGAGTGGCCCAAAGTACACTCATTATTCAAGACACCGGTGCTTGACAGATTTGGTTTTGATCAAGATATCCCTTGAGTTTTCAAGGATGTGGTGCCATCCCTTCCTTCCTTGGATCCCTTCTTGAGGTTGCAGGCTTTTTCTTATTGGTCTCGGAGGAGCCCCGATTCGTAGTGCCTAACTCCCAAAGAGGAGTCTTTGCTTCCAAAGTGGCTACACTTGGTTATTGGAGAAGAGTGCAAAAATCCTTTGTTGACTATGTTGGTACTGGTACAATTCGTGAAGTTCCAAACTCCAAGCATTGTTTCCGCTCTGACGACGGCTAATAGACGTCTATCCCTTCCTCTGCTGGGATTGTTTCTGCTGCTGCAAGCAGCAAGACCGGGTTTGCGGAGTGGCATTCCTCCAGGGGAGGTTGGGTGACTTATGGACAGGATTTTCTTGAGGCCTGGCCGGGCGATAGCCTTATCATTGGTTCCTCCTCGGGGGTGCCCATCAAAAAGGGTGCAACAGAGACAATTAGTGCTGCTCTTTGCTAAAGGTAAAGATGTTAAGTTGAAGAAGATGAAAAGCTGCTGATGTTGGCGAAAGTGCAGTGGGTCTGTGGAGATAGGCTCAAGCAAAAAGAAGGAAAACGGGAAATCTCAAGTGCACTTGGCATCTCACGAAGGCAAGGATGTCAAGGAACCTTTAGTTTCAAGAACCCGTAAGAAGACCAAGGTAGAGTCTTCTTTTCCCCAGGTTTCTGGATCGCTTCAGTCCATGGTTCTTTAGGATCCCCCGGCTTGGTATCCCAGCCTCCTTTAGGACCCTCTCGGGCGTACTCGTAGTAAGCAAAAGACTTTTCAGAGAATCAGAGAGAGAGAGAAGGGCAAGACTTCTTTCCTTCTTCTCTCTTTTTTTTTTTTTGCTGCACTCTTTTTCTATTTGCTAACGAGTGGTGATTTCCTTTGCGGTCCAAGCGCAAGTCCGATTATAAGAAGGGTAAGAGCCAATCTTCTGGAGACGATGTGGTACGTGTGTTCCCCTTCCTTCTATTCTTTCCATTGTGTTGTTAGCATTCCTGTTGTCTTCTCTTTTTTTTTTTTTTTTCATATGGTATTGCCTTCTCTGCTTCTTCTTCCTTCTGGTGGAGGTATCCCCTCGTGGATCGGGCAAGGCTGCGGGGAGGAAACCATCACAGCTCTTCTGTCGTTTTTTCTGTTATGGGGGAGGAGCCCCCTCGATGACCTCTTTGAGGAAAGGCGGGCAGCCGATGCAAGGTTCCCAGGATTCTCGGGATCCCAAAGCTCCTAGGATCCCATCATCTCAAAGTCCCCATCTTGAACGCACTCCCAGTCCTATCAAGATGTGTTTCCTCGATCCTTGTCGATAAAGGTGCTTTGGGAGACACTCCTTTATCCAAACAAACAGGTAAACCTTGTTTCTTTTGAAATAACGTTATGTTTCACTCTCTTTCCCAGTTTCTCTTGAGTTCCTTCTTTTCCTTTTAGGTCAAACTAGTGAGAAACCCGCCCCCAGTGTTGCCTCTTCCTTAGAATCAGAGAGTTCGGAAGGTGAGTGTAGTTTGTTCCTTCGTGTTTTCCTTTTTCTTTTCCCCCTCCTTCTTTTCTTTTTTTTTTACATATATATGGCGAAGCCCCCGCATCTATCCCTTCCTTTAGCCAATTTGCCATTGGTCCTTCACCTTTTCTTCAACTTGCCTTATGTTCCTTCCAGAATCTTCGGGGGAAGTCAGAGATCGGGAAGAATAGGTTACGCCTCAAGAAGCTGGAATAGGTTTGTTCTTTTAAATCTGTTCTTCTTTTTCTTTTTCTTGAATACTTGACACAGCTTTGCGGGTTTCGAGCCTGTTATCCCCGAAGGAATTGTGAGACTGTTGGCATTCTTGACCTTCATCCAGAGCAAAAGGCTACAAGTCCTCGGTGTTTCTGCAAGTGGTGACACGGTGATGGGGGATGCCTCGAAGGTGGCTGCCTCAGATCTTGACTCCAAGCTTTCCTCTTTCCTGGCTCGCTTCGATCTTTTGGAATTCAACAGTCTTCCCGCCAGCCACTTTCATGTTTTTGAGTCTTCTTACGGCAACTTCTGCGCTTCTCTGTTCTGTGGAGGGCTTGCCGCTGCTAGAGAGTCTCGCTCAAGAGTCACGGGGACTTTACCAAAGTGGCTTCGGGGGAGGCGTTTTTCTAGGCAATATTTTGATGGAGTTCTTTGTGTCTTTGTGTTGATTTCTCTAAGGGATTCCTCCGTTGATTCGTTGTCTCAAGAAAAGCTTCTGGGATGGAGAGGGGTGGTGCGGGACCTTCTTGAAGCCAAGTTTAATTTATCTTTTCTGCTAGATCACCTGCGTCTATTGGCTCATGTGCTGTTTCAAAGGCAATCGTTCAAGAGTATAGACACCGAGATAGCTGTTGCCGAGGAAGCTTTGGCTCATGCTCACAAAGTTTTACAAGATTTGAAAGTCAAGCGGCAAAGGATCCTTTCTTCTTTGGCCGTTCTCGCTACTTCTCCAGATGCTTCTCTGTTGGCCGGCCTCATTCCTTAGCTTTTTTTTTATATAAACAATTTGGGGTTGTATAATTTTTTTTTGAACATTACTCTGCTCCTTGCTTTATCTTTTGTGCTTCAAACTGCTACTTATTTCTTGGTATGTGAATCGCCTTTTCCCTTGGATATATATGTTGTTTTTTTTTACTTTCTTGTGACTCTTTTCTTTCCCGAGTCCTGGACCATGGTTTCCACAGGCTTCATTGTAAGTTCGGTCCAGGTACTTGGCGACTTATTGTGCGTAGTACTCGAATCGGGTACATCAAGTATCCTTCTATGTGTTTTTTTTTTTTTTTTGAGATACGGTCCCAGTTCATGAACTTTTGACAGATTCCCCTTTTGCCAAGTGCTAGGCTAGGTATCCTAGATATTTTCTTTTTATTCTCGTGATCCTAGACCTATGCACTTGGAACTGTTTATGGATATCTGAAAATATTTTGTGAGGTGGATCCTGGGTCATATGTAAAAGGGGTATTACATATTCTCCTTTTCCTTGACTCAGGTATCCTTCCTTAAATTTATCCACATTTGGTCTTTGCAATGAAAAAAACTTAAACTTTGAAGAAACAAGAATTTTGTTAAAACATAATCATCATTTTTGGAACAGAGCAAAAAGTCTTTTGGTGCAGTATTGACCACAAAGTGTCAATCTATCACATGTTCCTGAACAAAATTATCTTAGGCCAGAATTCTTGGTAAAAGCTGAAAAATAAAAAGACAAAATAAAAAGGAACTTAGCAGATAGTGAAGTTGGTGAAAGGACCCCGAGGTACTGGGGATCCCCTTGTCCTCATGCATAATATTGCTTCAGCCATTTTCCGTTTATGGGTTCTGTCAGACTGTCCCATCTTCTTTGGCAAGGTAATAATATCCACTTTCATGAGTCAGTATTGATGATGTAGGGTCCTTCCCATTTTGGGGTGAACTTGGAAGGCCCTGGCGGTTCCTCCTCACGTGCTCCGCCATCCTTAGCACTAGTTGCCCTTTGGTGAACACTCTTGGGCGTCTTTGCTTGTGCATATGCTCTCGGTCATTCTTCTTTGGTATCTTTGACTCCTTTTCTTGGCCAGCTCTCTTTCTTCTTCTACTCCTTCCAGATCTACTATTCTCTTTTCAAAGTGCTTGCGTCTTCACTTTCTCCCGACTTTCCTCGAGAACCACCCTTGGTGTAGGAATGATTAACTCCACAGGGTGATGGCCTCCGTTCCATAAACCAGGGAGAACAGAGAGAATCCTGTGGCTGTCTTTACAGAGCTCCCGCATGCCCAAAGCACGCCGCCGCGATGGTCACTCCATTTTCCTCCATACTCATACTTCATTTTCTTGAGGATTTTTAGTATTACCCTATTAGTAGCTTCACTTGGCCGTTTCCTTGTGGGTAGTATGGGGTAGATCTTCTATGCTTGATGTGGTATGCTTGACTAATCCCTTCACATCTTTGTTTATGAATGGGGTTCCATTGTCGCTGATAAGTCTTCCGGGGATCCCGAACCTTGTAATGATGTGGTCTCGAATGAAATTTGCTACAGTTTGCTCCAGTAGCTTTTTTCAAAGGGATGGCCTCTACCCATTTTGTAAAGTACTCCGTGGCTGCCGGGATCCATATATAACCATTGGATGGAGGGTTTATGGGCCCTATGAGATCGAGCCCCCAAGTATGGAAAGGCCATGGTGTCGTCATATCTGCGGGACATTCGGGTGAGTGTGAATCGCATCTCCTAGGACTTGGCAAGCATGGCATGTTCGACCAGCTCCTCGAGTCTCTTTTCATTGTTGGCCAATAATACCCCAACAACAAGAATCGCTTGTGCAGCCTTCTTTTTCCCGGGTGACTTCCGCAATCTCCAGTGCACCTCTCGACTACTTCTCCGGCTTCCTTTGGTCTCGGACATCCGAGGGGATCCCCGTGGTATCCTTTTTTGAACAAAATATCATTCTCGCAAAAAATACCGCACGCTAGTTTCTTGAGCTTATGGGCCAGCTCCTTATCGGTTGCAGGATACCCCGAGCCAGGTATCCTATGAAAGGAACCCGCCAATCTTTCAGAACAAACACAGCGTAGCTTTCTTCTTTATCGATTGCCAAACGACATTCTTTACATTTCCCCGTATGATTCTTTGCTTCCTTGTCCATGTCCGCCGCCGTAATACCCCATGCGTTGCATCCTCCTGTATAGGCTGACTTTTTTCGCAACTCCACATGTTTGGGCGTGTAATTCTTCTAATTTCAACTTTCCTTCCTTCTCGGGATACATCGGGACAAAGTATTCCTCCGGCAGTCTTCTCGTACAATTCTCCTTCTATCTCGAGTGTAATCCATTAGCTCTTTGATGTTCCCTCTAGGATTTACTTCTTTCATCCTTTCTTTGACTTCGTCCCTCCGGTCCCCTTTGTTTGGATTCCCCGGGTACATTCCTTGGAGGATCCTCACAATAGAATGTTCTGCCTTCCTATTTTTATTAGTGTATCTCTCCCATCAAATGGTATTTGGGATCCCGTGGTGGCGAGAGCATCCGCGAATCTGTTTTCGCTCCTTTGAGTATATTCTATCTTTGAAGGTCCTGAATTCCATTTCAGTCTTTGTGCCCAAGTCCTGTAGGCTGCTAAGCTTTGTTCCGTAATGCAAAGTCACCTTTCACTTGGGAGACCACAAGATTAGAATCTCCCAAAGACTCTCATGTGTTTCACTCCTATCTTTGAGTGCTATAGCCAACCCAGTCAAGTATGCCTCATACTCATTTGCATTATTAGAACACGAGAAACCAAGCTTAAAAGACAGGGGCATGACATCCCCATTTTCACACTTAGCACAATTCCTACCCCATTCGAAGTTCTGTTGTAGTGACCGTCGAACCTCATGGTCCATTTCTTTCCGGGATCTCCATCATCGCTACCTCACCAGGGATTTCTTATTTGAGCGGGCTTTCTTCCTTCCCGGGAATTGGGCTAGCAAATCTGCTATGGCCTGGCTCTTTCTGACTTTGGGAGTTCTTGTGCCTATATCATATTGTGAGAGCAATACTAGCCATTGCGCCATCCTTCCCGTGAGAAGGGGCTGGTGCAAAGATAGTGCTTTTATGGGGTGTGACTTGGTTACCAAGAGGATTTGGTGAGCCGAGAAGTACCTCTTCAATCTTTGGGATGCATAAACGATTACTAGACAGGCTTTCTCTATTCGGGGTACCTGGTTTCGGTATCCTTGAGTGTTCTCGCTTACATAGTATATGGGCTGCTCATTCCCTTGGTCATCTTCTTGTGCCAAAGAAGGCTCCTATTGCCTCGAGAGTTTGATGCTAAGTATAGCAATGAGAGGTCGCCCACGCATCTTGGTGCCTCGGAGGGTGGGCAAATGGTTCATAATGCCCCGAATTCTTTGAAAAGCTTCTTGTCGCTCTCTGTTCCCAGGTGAATTCACTTCCCTTTTTCAGTAATTTTGATAATCCCGCCGTAGCCGAGGCTAAACCAGGCACAAATCTCCGATATAGGAGACCCTTCCCAGGAAGCTTTTGAGTTCTCTAACAAAGTAGTTGGTCTTCTCATCGTGGCAATAGTCGTGGCCTTGGCTGGATCCACACTTATGCCTTTGTGATGTACCAGGAACCCAAGGAACTTTCCAGCAGACACTCCAAAGGCGCATTTCATGGGGTTCATACGTAACTTGTATTTCTGCATCTTTCAAAGACGCTCAAGTACTTGGAAATGTCCTGTTCTGGTTTTTGACTTGACCACAATATCGTCTACATAATCCTCCATCTCCTCATGCATCATGTCATGGAAAATGGTCTGTCATGGTCCGCTGATATGTGGCCCCGCATTTTTGAGGCCGAAGGGCATTACGAGTGTAGTAAAAGTTTCCAATCGGAGTTAGAATCTTTGTCTTCTCGCATCTTTGGCTGCCATGAGAATTTGGTTGTATCCACTGCACCCATCCATAAACGAGAACATTGAGTTTCTGCATTTGAATCTACAAGGAGGTCGATATTGGGCAAGGGGAACTCATCTTTAGGACATGCCTTGTTCAGGTTGCGAAAGTCTACACAAAGCAAATGGGATTTGACCATTCTTCTTCTTCACGGGTACAATGTTGGAAAGCCATTTTGGGTGTTGGATGGGTTTGATAAAGCCAACTGTTAGTAATTTCTTGACTTCTTGGACTATTTGAGCTTCTACCTCGGTGTGGAAGACCCGGCTGGTTGACTACCGGCCTCACCCCTGGTTCCACATTAAGAGAATGAACTACCAACTCCGGGTCTAGACCAGGCATCTCATCATAAGTCCATGCAAAGACATCTCGTATTTTTGAAGCAAGGTTACCAGTTGTTCTTTTTCTTGAGCCGCCAATTGATCGCTAATGAAAAAGGTTTCCGGGATCTGGTTCTGTTCCCGTGTCTACTTCCTTCAATTCTTCCTCGGGCTGAATCTGGGCCTCCTTAACTGGTTCTTCCGGGATTTCTTCTTGGGCCATCATGCAGCTTGGTGGTCCGGGACCTTCTGCACAATGCATTCGGGTCCGTGCACCTTCACAAACGATAAATTAACCTTCCCCAGGTTCCCGTACCACTACACATTCTCGGGATCCTCAAGAGTCTGGCTCCCTTTTTGTCTTTTTCTTTCTAACAGATTTCTCGAGTCACGGGTGCCCCTTCCTCCTTCTTCTTCTTCTAGGATAGGTGCCCCCAGGGTCCCCGAGGTGGGGTTCTCATCATCCGGCTCTAACTCATCATAAAACATCGTTTCTGCAAAGTTCACTTCTCCCTGGCTGAAAGGATTATGATTGGCAGGGATCCTTATGGGCCTTCCATTCAGTCTCCCTTTAATGCATTGATGGAATGTGGATGGAATAAGGCGATGTTTGTGAAGCCACGGGCCCCAAAGAAGACGTGATAAGAAACTCTCGCATTAATCACATGAAACCTTGTCAAAGCTACTATTGGCCCTACCCTTAAGGCTAGCTGCACGTATCCTTCTTTGCTTCCACCGATCCTCCAAATCTCGTTATCTCCATAGGGGTCCCTAGGATCCTTCTCGTCGCCTAAACCAACGACTTCCAGGGTACTCACGGCTATGAGATTGAGTGATGCCCCTGTATCCACCAAAGGTGCCTTCTCGACTTGAACGCCGTTTATGGTGGCCATTAGATAAAGGGGTCTACGGTGGTGGGTGCTCAATCTCCATGTCTTCATCAGTGAAAGTTATTGCATTGGTTGTTTCAGAAAGCTCGACTAGCATGTGACTCAATTTGTAAAACATTCCATCCCCGAAATCTTTGCTATACTCATGAGAGATTCTGTGGCCACTCTTCTTGCTTCTCGGTCCGAATCCTAATTGATTGAATAGTGACCTGAACTTAGGATTCTTCGGGAGGGTCTTGACTGTACTCGGGTGGAAGGATCCTTGATTCTCCCGCCTCTGCTTTGGGTTCCCATGTATTACTCTTTGCTACCACCCCTTTTCCTTTGTGGTTAGGTAAGGGGTTCCTCTCCGCACTCTGGTTCCTTTCCGGGTGAGCTCCGGGGTTCCTTCTCTCGACTTTTTGTGGAATAGTCTGCGAAGGGTCCAGCAGTCCTTAGTGGAGTGCTTCACGTAGTTATGGATCCTGCAAAATAAAGGATTCTTTCTTTCTTCTTCGGTTGGTGGCCTGGACACAGTGAATGGCCCGACAACCCCATCTCCAATCCATTTGTCTAGGACGTGGCTTAACTCCTCGTGTGTGCATGGGATCACCGGTGGTTCTTCAAACACCTTCCCCATCCGGTCTTTTCCTTTTTTCTCCTGTTGATGCTTGTCATAGCTTGGGATGCGGGCAGCCTTTTTGGTTCTCATGGTTTGCGCCGTCCTTACGGTTCTTTTGCAGATCAGCAGAACCGTGTGATACATAAATTTTCAAGGTTGAGCCTGTAGTCAAAAAGCATGTTGGCTATGCAGGTTTCTACAAGCTCCTTTTCTTCGTGGTCTCCATAGCAGTCTAGGGACACATCTTCGAATCTTTTAATGAACTGAACAGGATCTTCTCCAGGTCTCTGCCTCACCATTTGCAGATTCTGGAAAGTGATTTTGTCTTCGCCAGGGTAATATTTGGCGCAGAATTTTTCCATCATTTCATCCCAGGTCTTGATGGACCCGGGTCTCGGCGTGGTGTACCAAGTGTATGCCCTATCCACTAAGGATTTGGCAAACTCCCTCGGACATAATTCTTTGTCTCCCGCATAGGGGCCCATAGTGTGGACAAATCTGCTCACATGTTCCACGGCACTTCCATTCCTCCCATCGAAAGGATGGAACTTTGGGGATTCGTATCCCTTAGGATATGGTTTACCAAGAAGTTCTGGGGGAAACGGGGGATCCCGAGAGAATTGCTTAGGGACCCCTGAAAGTTTTTCCCTTTCTTGCTCCAGGAGGGCATTGACGTCGCCGGTGTTAAATGCGAGGATTGGCTCTTCCTCCCATTGCCGACCCTCCTTCGGTTGTGTCCCCTCTTGGTGGCCGAGAGGGGGAATGTTGTCTCGACTTCTCGTGTGTCCCGCCTTCTTTGAGAAGGCGAACTTCTTGCTCCAAATCCTTTAGCATTGTTGTCATTCTTGCCATCAGGTCTGGTTCTTGTCTTGCGTGCCTTTGTTCTGACACAGCCTCCTGTTCTACCAAAGGTATCCCACCTCCTTGTCCGGAGACCTCCTCGTTTTCTCCTACAGGCTCGGAGGCCGTAGGTGGCACGTTAGTTCCTTTTTTGTTTCTTTGTCTTGAGGCATTCTCTGCGAAGGAGTTGTCTCTTCCTTCTTCTTTGCCCAGTCCCCAGTGGAGTCGCCAAAAATGTGAGAGTGTCTTTTTCGGGATATTCAGACTCAAGGATCCCGAGCCCGAATGAAAAAGAAAAGGAAGATTTGGTGGACCGGGCCTTGACTCACCGCAACTAAATGGCTGTTTGAGAATCAAGTGGATGCAGAGAATGTTCCCGACAACATACAAAAAAGATGACAAACAAGGATATCGAGGAATGCCAAATTTAACAACGTGAGTTCAGGAAGAAAGAATAAGCAGGATTAGCAAGACAATAAAACAAAATACTCGTGGGGATCCGGGAACATTATTTCATTAAAAGCATTATCTGTTTGGTTACGACAAGCTTACTAGGACGTGATACAAGGTCCAATCAAGCTCAAAAATTACAGCCTTGAATGGCTATTTCAGCCTTCAAAACTTGCAAAGTTTGATTCATGTTGGATCCGAGCATGTGCCATAGTTGCTTTTTACGGGATATCGGGAAGCGTGATTTGTTTTCCCTCAATATTTTCTTTTGCCTAAACTTTCCGGTAATTTTTCTAGAGAATCTCTTCTTTCTCTTGTGTTCTTTTTTTTTTTCTTGTTGCTTTCTTCACAACCCATCCTCTCCTTTTATAGTGGAGTTTTTCAGGCGTCTTGGGGAACCGTTGGTTCCCCTGTTTTGGTCTTTTGCAAACAGAGTTCGATTCTGTCTTCATCATCTCGGTAAATTCCTTTTCCGTTTTCGCTCATTCTTTCCTTCTCTTGATTCTGGTTCCTTTGAAAGTTTTCGATTGGCCATCCTCTTTGGGGCGTCTTTGAGGTATGCCCTTCTCGGCATCCTCACTTCGGTGTCTTTTACTCTTCCGTTTCTTTCCTATTTGGGCGGAATCTGTTCTCGCTCTTTTGAAATCGCTTTTGTTAACATTCTTCTTCCTTGTTTTGGTTCCCGACGCCTTTTCTGTCTGTGCCATGAAGGGTCGCTTGCGTCCTTTTGTTTTTTTTTCTTGTTTTTCTTTCTATCGATCTGTCCCGATCTTCTTTTTTTTTTCTTCGCGCTTATTGATGGTGCCCGAGGATCCTCGCGCCTTGTGTTTTGCTGTGACGTTCCCTCTTTTTCTTCTTTGGTTGCTTTTCCTTTTCTGGGCTTCGGGATCCTCGGGGCCTTTTCGTTCAATTCCTTTGGACTTGGTCTTTTTTCTTCTGGGCTTAACTTACTCGTCCTTGGGCTTAGCTTATTCTTTTCTTGGGCTTATTTTTTTACTGTGATTTTTTAGACCTCAACAATCTTCCTAGATGATGAACCTTCTATGGGTTTAGCAACCTCACTCACAGAGGGTTTGACAGTCTCACTCACTATCTCACTCATCGAAGGTTCGGAAGAAGAAGATGAAGGAACAAACTTAGTGGAATGGGGAGCGGACACACGGATGCTATCAACATAACCTAAACCAGTTTTGTTAGAAGACGACTTTTGAACACTCAGCATTTGATCAAGTTTAGAACTAGCAGATCTAGCAACAGATAAATCAAGTTCCAAAGATTTAGCTTTATCAAGCAAAATCATGTTTTCAGTTTTCACATTGTTCAAAAGATCATTAGCATCAAACAATTTAACAAGCAAATTTTTCTTTTCAAGCTCAAGAGATTCAATTTTCTTCAGGTCAAGTTCAACATTCATAGCATCCTTTGCAGCAAACTTTGCAAAGTTTATTATAGGCCTCTTGAAGATCTGCATCTTCAGAGAGTTCCCCATCAGAAGGGTTCTCTTCAACAGATATGCTCTCATCAACTAGCAAGAGCAAAGTGAAAGCAATGAAGTTTCCATCCTCATCACAATCGGACTCATGATCGAAACTTCACCATCACTAAGGGTTACGATCATAGCCTTACCCTTAGACTTCAAATAGGTTGGACATTCAGATTTCATGTGTCCATACCCTTGACATCCAAAACACCGAGAGCCCAAGGAGTTATTGGAAGATTGACCTACTCTTTCTCTAGGCTTATCATTGTTGTTAACCTTAGAGGGATCATGCTTCCTAAAATTTCTAGGTTCAGCAGTGTTTGTGCCTCTTGCCTTTCTATTGCTATTCCTAAGAAAGTTTCTAAAGTTCTTGGCAAGATAGGCAATCTCAGAAAGCAGAGAGCTCATCATCAAATCTACCACCTTCAACATTATCAGGTGACTTAAGAGCCATTGATTTGGATTTGGTAGTTTTGGGTAGATCCAACTCATAGGATTGAAGAAATCCTACAAGCTCATCAACAGGATGGAGTCCACATCCTTGCTTTCAGTGAATGGCAGTCACCTTGGGTCTAAAGTCTTGAGTCAAAGATCTAAGAATCTTCCTAACAATTTTAGGTTGATCATAGATTTCACCCAAGTTGAAAGCAGAATTAACAATATCATTCAGTTTAGCATAGAATTCATCAAAAGATTCATCATCAGACATCCTAATGCTTTCAAATTTAGAAGTCAATTGCTGCAATTTGTTTATTTTGACAGCCTTTGTGCCTTCATGCACAGTTTGGAGGATATTCCAAGCAGTATGAGCAATCTCAACATTCGAGATTCTCTTAAATTCCTCCATAGAAAACAGCGTTAAAAATCGCATTCATAGCCTTGCTATTAAACGAAGTCGCTTCTTTTCGAGAAGTTTCCCACTCACTAACGGGAGTAGTGGGCTTCTCCCATCCGTATTCAACGGAGTTCCACACCCTCTCATCAATGGATTTCAGGAAAGCTTTCATCCTTACTTTCAAGTAAGCATAATTATTCCCATCAAAGTGAGGAGGAATAACTAAAGAGTGTTCGTGTTCCATGACAACAGGGGTCAAGGATCAGCTCGGTGATCAAAGGAACAACAACAAAAGAGCTATCCGCTCTGATACCACTTGACAGTTTTTAGACCCCTTAAACAATTGATTAAACTTAGGTAATTAGCCAAGTTGTTACTTAGTCCAAATTCCAAGTCTAGGTTATCACAATTGAAAGTTCAAAAACGTGTACAAAACACTTTTGAACGTTTAGACCCCCAAAAATTAACTTAACCAACACAAGCAATATGTTAAACAACAAGTGTGCGGAAACTTAACATATGCTATAATGTGAAATAGGTTAAATACTATCTAAGCCATAACATAATAAAATCACAGCAGATAATATAAAGGCAAAGATAGAGAGGAAGTAAGATGCAAACACAAAGACAACACGCGATGTGTTATCGAAGAGGAAACCGAAGACCTCGGCGAAAAAACCTCTCCGCCGCCCTCCAAGCGGTAATCAATCCACTAGAAAATACGGTTGGGATACAAGGACAGCAATAGACCCTCCAAGCCTAATCTACCCAAAGTGCACCTAAGCCCTCCAAGCTTCTTGCTCCAACGAGGTTGCACCGAACCTTTTTCTTTTCTAGCTTCCTCGGATTCCGCTACTAGACCGTAGCATCAACCAATGAAGATTGGCTCCTTCCTAATCGCTTTCCCTTAACTCCAAATGACTGTCTCACAGAGATGATGATGGTGAGAACCAGGTTTGGTATAATGCCTCTCAAGGATTTGACAATGGAGAGGAAGAGAGTAAGGGAATTTGAAGAGACTCTAAGGTATAGATTGTGGGTGAAACAATCTGGTTTTTCTTTAGGGTTTCTTTCTCAAAATTCTCTCTCGAATCTCTCTTTCAATCGTGGGTTAAAGGGGTATTTATACTGGAGAGGAGAGGAATGTGAAACGTCAGGTTTTGACAAAACAGGGGTGGCTCGCGGCTTGACCAAGTCGCGAGATCCAGTCGCGAGTTAACCGTATGGCCGTTGTCTGTTTTGTCCTGTAGTGCTCCGGCTAGCATGACTGTTCATCTTCCAAAGATGCTTGACACGTGTGCGAGCTTCTGGCTGCTTGCAGCCATGAGTCCACCCGCGAGTCCCGGCCGCGACTCTCTGTTTTCTTGCACACTCTTGAGCAATCTTCACTCTATCTCACTCACTACCCTTACAACAAACCCACCTAAATACGGGGTTACTAAATGCTGAATTACAAGCAAATTTGGCACGGAATAAAGCCAATTAGATGGTTGAATAAATTCAACCTTACAGTTTCCCCCTTTGGCTATTCCGTGACAAAACCCTAAAACAGACTCTAGACTTAACATGTGAGTTGGGAACAGTTGAACAAAACTCACTCACACCTAACTTTAGAAACTGTGAAGCCCTTGAATCATATGAACATAAACTCCTGAAACACAACAATACACCATGATCATTGTAAGCAGAAAATTATAAATGCATATGAAACAGGCAATATGAGATCAAGCAAAGATGGAGTTAATAAACAAACCATGACTTGATCAACCAAGTGAACACCACAAGGTAGTGATCACAAAGTGCTCATTCACACTTGGAATGAACACAAGGACATACAAGTTAACAAGCACAAGGCAAGACACTTGTATGCTCAACACTCAACCAATGCATAGCACACAAGGCATATGCATCTAGGAACAATCCTACAAGGGCACAAGAGTGACAAGACATAAACCAAAATGCAGAACATTTAGATTAAAGTACTGATTTCAACATAGCATAAAGGCTGCACTTAAGCAAGGTACATACCATAAAGCCTACAAACTATGCATAAAACATTAACCCTAAAAGCTTACAAAAGCACATGGGTACAAACACATTATATTGAATAAAAACTTAAACAATATAAACTAAAAGTGCATAAAGTTTCTCCCCTTCAAAGTGATGAGAAGATGTGATGCACTTGGAACATATATACTTGTAACCTGAAACACTTGCACAAAACACATTAGACCCTCAAGGTAAAGCAAGTAATAAAAGGACAAGTATAATGTAACAAGCAAATTACGATCAAGTAAACATGATGTGAAACATGTGAGCAACTAGATCATACACCAAAACAGTCATATAGAAATGACTACAATGATCACATAGCAAAGCAAATGATCATTTGAACATGCATTCAATGAAGCACAATAGCATAGAGATATATGCATGTCCAAAACACAAACACGATGCAATACAAGAAAACAAACTCAATAAAGTTTTATTGTTAACACAATGTCTTCTCCCCCTTGGTATATGCATCTCCCCTATGGAATATCTCTCTCCCTACAAATGTGCACGAGAAATAGAATTTCTCCCCCTAAGGATGTGCACAAGAGTCATAACAAGAGTCATATAGAAATGACAAAATACTCCGGAATACTCTCTAGAGTATACTCTCCCCCTTTTTGTCGGGAATAGACAAAGGGTCAAGGAGAAAAGAGGGCAAGAGATGAAGGTATGAACAATGCTAATGATGCATGAGGGGTGTAAGATGAATGAGAAAATGAAGCTCAAACCCATGACAAAGTAAAATGCTACAAAGCATAAGACAGACATGACATGCTAGAATGAAGAAGCAAGGTCTATACCAATGCATGACAAGGGTAGCAAATGTGTGTGCAAGAGGTGGCTAAGTGCAATGCATGACCAATGCATGAAAAATGCACATGTGGGGCAAGGTGTGTTAAATACACAACCAATGAACCAAACATATTCCTAAAGAGGAAACATGAGAAACCCCAAAGTTTGGTACTCATCGGAGTCCAAACAAGCGAGAAAATGTCTAAGAGGCATTTTATCAAACACCTAACATGCACACTATGAACAATAATGTGAAACAATGCATGAACATCATGAAATCCACCCTTAATACATGTTCTTTCTGCCACAAGGGGCCAACATCTAATGCATATCAACAAAAGAAACCAATCCCATGAAGAAAATTGACAAAAAATAAGTTTTCCCAACCCCTATGATGAAAATCCCAACCAAGAGCACAAAACTCTCCAAAACATAATCTAAGGATCAAAATCAATGAAAAGAGTTTATAATTACCTTAGAGATGTTAATGGATTGAAAAACCATTCAAATTAGTTGGGTTTTGATGTAAAAATATTGAAAGAGGGGTTTTAGAGAGGATGGGAGAGGTTTAAAACAAGTTTCCCACGAAAAAGCTCTATAAAAAGGCGATTCGGGCGACTCGCGACGGGCGACTCGCGAGCCAAGTCGCGAGTGAGCCGCGAAACCTCTCTGTATGAACTCGCGGCTTAGGCTCGCGGCTTGCAAGCCGCCAAACCGAGTAGCCAAAACCGGGCGACTTGCTGGTAGCTCACGCAAGTAGCCAAAATGAGTGGCCAAAAATCGACACTTGTTTTTCAAACCAGAACATGTTTAAACATTGAAAAACAAAGTAAACACTAAACATAAACACAAAATGTGATAAAAATCACTTCCAAAAACATATAAAATGATCAAAAATATTTTTGGATTGAACCATATATGATTGAGCACACACACATCACATTTAGACAAGTACAATCTAACAAATGAATGAGACATTCATTGAACATTAGGCATGTGTGTTGTGTGTGTGTATCAAATGTGGAATAGTCCTTAGTCTAGAGTGAAGCTTCAATGATCAATTCAATCAAGTCATACACAACTAGTGCTAAGTCAAGTGGTCTATCTCAATTATAGAAATGAACATATATGACCTCCCACAAGAAAATGATTACATATGATGAAGTTTTTCATTTGGCTTCTTTACAATTCATAACATTTGATCATTTTGAATCAAAACATCTCATTTTGAGATCGATGCCTGAAATTTGTGATATTTCAATTTGATGAACAAGCCTTTGGCTTTTTGGGCATCATACAATTTCATTTAAGTCGCTTTTCCTTTTTCCTAGTCGAATACTAGTATGTGCGACGGCTTTTACAGCTCATTATGTCTTTTCATTTTGAGATTTACATTTATTGAGCTCTATAAGCAATAAAAATAAAAGAGTGGGAAAAGATATAAGCACAAGTCTACGCATGTATCAAAACCAACATGACTATTGACTAATCATTCATGACAAGCTTGAAGATCGATTTACAACAATCACACAAAGATGTCAAGATTTTTCCCACAAAGATATAAGTGCAAAAATAACAAGCTAATCTCGTAAATGCACAAAGCCATTTGTACAAAGGTACAAGGCCAAACTCACATGTGATATGTGCTCAAACATATACGATCAAACTTTTGAATTTTTCACTTTTTATGTGGTTTTGGATTTTTACTCACACAAAACTGAAATATAAAAGTAAGATCAAAAACAAAACAATGCATACAAATAAATGCAAGATGCACAAAATGCATGAAGATATGACATTTAATGAATGAAGGGTCCTACAAAGATCGAAAGAATTAGATCAAGGACCAAAAGAGCAAAAGCTCAACCATAGGAACCCTTCCTCATCCAAACGGAATGATTGTTTGGAATGAATGTCTCATGAGAAATGAGACGAGGGTTGGAAGAATGAGAACCGGAGATGAACATAGTCAAGGAGTTAAGAGCATTAAACATTTTCTTTAACAACATGCTATTTTCACTTAAAACCGGTTTACTCTTTTTAGCACAACTTCTAAAAAGCTCAAGTTTTTCTTTTCTTTTGATTCTTTTAAAAGCATGAAACTTACAGCATTGAGGTCTTACATGACCAAAGGCACCACAATGGTGACACACAATGTGTTTAGGTCTACTAAACTTTTTGGGAAGAGATCTAGCAACAAAGGTTTGTTCTCTTTTTAACTTGGGGCATTGAGGTCTTATGTGACCAATCACACCACAATGGTGGCAAGTTGGAACAAACTTAGATCCATCCAAAGCCTTAGGATGAGACCTAAACAGAGGCTTTGACTTAACAGCCTTTCTCTCCACCTTTTGATTTCTTTTATGTGGAGGAATGTACACCAATTTGTCCTTTACGGTAGAACACACACTAGGCACAAAATCGGGTACCACAACATGATTGCAACACATATTTTCATCCTTTTTAACAGTAGGTTCAGCAATCAAACACTTGGCATGCATCTTAAGAGATTCATTTTCACATTTAAGATCATCAACAAGTTTGTTAGACAAAACAAGTTTAGCATCCAAGTCCATATTCAAACGTTCAAACTCTTTTAACTTTTCAAGAGAAATTTTAGCAAGTTTTTTATATTTCTCAACCAATTTGTTGGATTCATTGAGCTTAGTAATCAAATCATCCTTTTCACAAAATAACTTGCTCAAATTCTTTTGAAACTTCTTAGCATTTTTCTTTAAGAGTTTGTCAACAACACCCATGGATTCAAATAACATGTCATCACACTTATGAGGATTAACACTCATAGAGGCATTTTCACAAACATGTGGCATGTTACATTCATCACCAACCAAATCATGCAAAGAGGCATACAAAGCACAATCCATGGCAAATAAACACAAGGGGTCAAGGATCACACTTAGGTATTTAAACCACAACAAGTGTACCCGCCTCGATACCAATTGAAAGTTCAAAAACGTGTACAAAACACTTTTGAACGTTTAGACCCCAAAAATTAACTTAACCAACACAAGCAATATGTTAAACAACAAGTGTGCGGAAACTTAACATATGCTATAATGTGAAATAGGTTAAATACTATCTAAGCCATAACATAATAAAATCACAGCAGATAATATAAAGGCAAAGATAGAGAGGAAGTAAGATGCAAACACAAAGACAACACGCGATGTGTTATCGAAGAGGAAACCAAGACCTCGGCGAAAAACCTCTCCGCCGCCCTCCAAGCGGTAATCAATCCACTAGAAAATACAGTTGGGATACAAGGACAGCAATAGACCCTCCAAGCCTAATCTACCCAGTGCACCTAAGCCCTCCAAGCTTCTTGCTCCAACGAGGTTGCACCGAACCTTTTTCTTTTCTAGCTTCCCGGATTCCGCTACTAGACCGTAGCATCAAGCAATGAAGATTGGCTCCTTCCTAATCGCTTTCCTTAACTCCAAACGAGTGTCTCACAGAGATGATGATGGTGAGAACCAGGTTTGGTATAATACCTCTCAAGGATTTGACAATGGAGAGGAAGAGAGTAAGGGAATTTGAAGAGACTCTAAGATATAGATTGTGGGTGAAACAATCTGGTTTTTCTTTAGGGTTTCTTTCTCAAAATTCTCTCTGGAAGCTCTCTTTCAATCATGGGTTAAAGGGGTATTTATACTGGAGAGGAGAGGAATGTGAAACGTCAGGTTTTGACAAAACAGGGGTGGCTCGCGGCTTGACCAAGTCGCGAGATCCAGTCGCGAGTTAACCGTATGGCCGCTTGTCCTGTTTTGTCTGTAGTGCTCCGCCTAGCATGACTGTTCATCTTCCAAAGATGCTTGGCACGTGTGCTTTTTTTTCAGCGGCTTGCAGCCGCGAGTCCACCCGCGAGTCCCAGCCGCGACTCTGCTTTTTCTTGCACACTCTTGAGCAATCTTCACTCTATCTCACTCACTACCCTTACAACAAACCCACCTAAATACGGGGTTACTAAATCTTTGAATTACAAGCAAATTTGGCACGGAATAAAGCCAATTAGATGGTTGAATAAATTCAACCTTACAACAATAAAAAGATCAAATCATGCAAAGCAATGGAAAATAAAAAAGACAATGATATGATCACCTAGGAAACCAAACCGGTAAAAACCTGGGGAGGATTTGACCTAGCTATCCTCAAGGTAAACTTGAATCCACTATCTTCAAAGAATCGAAGTTCATACAATAAGACTTACAAGCCCCCACGCTCGACTTCTTATTGCTACCAACCAGTAGAACTTACTGGCATGACCACGTGCAAGCTCCGAATCCACGGACTCCTTCTTTCTTGGATTCACCACCGGATGCAAGCACACCCGCTTGTGTATTCTTTAAGCTTCAATGGCAGCAACTGAATTGATCATCAAGGTGTAGATAAATCTTCTCCTTGAAAACCCTAAGCTTGTGTAAAGGAAAGCTCCTCTAGATCTCACAAGAGATTCACATAAACCGCAAATATGAGCAACACTAAAACGTGGCTAGGGTTTGCCTTTTATACTTAGGACAAATAAGAAACCCTAAAAACGTTTTAAAACAAATAGGGCTGAGTTGGACGAATTTGCAAAAAAGTAATTTGCCCGAGCTTCGATCGGTCGAGCCTAAGCTTCGATCGATCGAGCTAGGCCGAAAGCCACAGTGCTTCCCGCTTTCACTCGATTCCAACTTTACATTGACACACAACTTTGAGCTAGCTTTAAATACTTCTAAACACATTGTTTTGATCATGGTTTGCCAACAATACAAATTAGAGTTCTAAATACATAAAATCATAAACTTTAGAACCTAACAATGTATAATGTTCAACTTTTGCCTAGACATAGAAAATACATCTAGTGAAAGAAACTAAATTTCTATGGACATCCAAAGAAGATGATAAGTTGGTTTTGTGTTTATTGGAACTACTTAGCAATGTTCAATGGAACACATACAATGCTTCTAAGCTTGGTTTCACATTTAAATTAGAGGAATTGATGGAGAAGAAACTATCAAGATATGGTATAAAGGTACTATCAAGATATGGTATAAAGGTAAGTCCACAAAAGGAATCTAGATACAAAACTTTAAGAAGACAATATAGAGCAATAGATGCGTAGACACCCCATTTTGCAACTTACATTTAACCTCATTTGGAAGAAAAAAGAGTAATTTTACCTCAGAGATAAGAATCTTAATTCTAACCATTGGATCATTAATTACATATCATCAAAGTGATGTTGATGACTAGTCACGAGACCTTAATCGAACCATCAGATTGAAAGTTATTGTCAAACCAAGTTTTAATGCGAAGATGCATTCTCACAAATTAAGTCTAGCCACGTGTGATTATGAATAATTAATTTTGATTGGTTATAATTATAATCAAATTTAAATTAATGACGTGTCATAATATGATTGGCTAGGACTACGATTATGGTAAGGTCACACACACTTGATTGATTAGATGGTCAAACATTAATTATCCATTAGTAATTGATGCAATCATCTTCTTAATTGGGAAAATTAGGTCATGATTTGGGGCTTATTAATTCAAAATGGAGGTATTTGGGGCCTATTAATACTAATTAGAAGTTAATTTGGGGCATATTAATAATAATTGGGCTAAAATTTTTTTCCAAGAGATGATCTTTGCTCACTATTTTATTAATATCTAAGAGGTCATTTTGGAAACTAGACACATGAGGCTTCGATTTAAGCATAATGATGAGGAAATTTTTGATTAGAATGAGTGAGATATGATTTTTTGAAGTTGCTGTGTCTTTGGTTGTTCTGATTTTTAATTAATTTTGGGCATATTACAACTTACTCACATGTGGTTTGACCAAAATTTAAGTTGCTTACCTGGTTTAAAATTTGGCTTTTTGCCCACATGAGATTTGCTCTATTAGGAGTCCATAACCCACCTCCGTTACAAACATGAAAAAATAACAAAATAAAAAAAAAATAAAAAATAAAAGATCAAAAGGTGGCTTTTTAAAAATTTAGAAGCTTGCTCAAGAATTTCAATAGCATAAATTGTAATTTTAGGCTTGTAAGATGATGTTTTATTCTCTCTATCGTATATTCATATCAATTTATATCAATAGAACGTTTCTATCTCTCTCTCACCCAATCTAAACATCATGGTTGAAAGCCTTAAAGGCTTGTTCTCCTCAGCTCATCGCTTGCCATCACCACCAACGGCAATGGCTTCCCCTTCTGCTGATCTATTGAACACTAAGCTCTCTCTTTTATGCCAAACCAAACCCACGGAGGAGCCTCCTTGCTCTGCCTCTCGCCGTTTGTCACTGGACCCATCACCATAGGCAATTCTTCCTTGTCAATTTCACTCCGAAGCACTCCTTGTTTTCTCTAATCTAAACAAAGTCCATGACCTCAAGCTTTCCCTTTCTATCTATGATTTCTCTTTCTCCAATCTAGCGTTTGAAGGGGAAATGGTTGCACATGAAGGTTAGTGCTATGTGAAGATCGGGTTGGAAATTTTTAGGTTTTGTTTGGGTGTTTTAATTTTGAATAATAATTTTTCAAATTTATGATGGTACAAAACACACATACATAAAAAAAATAATTAAAAAAAAATTAAAAATTCTGATGTTGTTCTGTTCACCCACCACTAAACCATAAATATATAGTTCAATATTCTTCACATTCATCGGCCGTGAAGAACCCAAAGAACCACCAAAAGCTAGACCATCCATAAACGCCCGTTCGATTCACAATGCTACTACTATCTGCTGGGTATATTCTAGAATTCACTTTCACTTCTTATTTTTCTTTTCATTTGACTAGATGATGTAAAAAACTTGGATTTTTTAAGTGGGTTTGTTGATAGAAAAGATGGACAAGATTGGGATTTTTGTAGTGGGTTTGTTGTTTTGTTGATAGAAAAGGTTGAAGGTTGGAGGAAGGAATAGAGAGGTGGGGTTGGGGTTTCATGTTTTAGGTTTCATTGTTCTTCACTAATTTCGTCCAATTTTCCATTTATTATCTCTTGTTAGTGATTATTCTTTGTGTTTGGCTAATTCTGTTGTGTTGTTGTTCTAATTTGTATACAAGTTAGTGGGTTTTAGATAGGTATAAGTGTTTGTGGAGACTGTTAGCAAGAGCTCAATTGGATAATTTTTGTCTCCTAAAGTTTTTAAATTTTTTAAAAATCAACCTTTTGATCTTATTTTTTAAAATTTTGTTATGATTTCATGTTTGTAATGGAGAAAGTCCATAGGTGGGTTACGGGCCCTTAATGAAGCAAACTTCGGATGAGCAAAATGTCAAATTTTAAACCACGAGTAGACAACTTAAATTTTGGCCAAATCATAGGAGGGTAAGTTGTAATTTTCCCTTTCATGCTCCTTGCTCCTTGCTCCCACCAACCTCTAAAATTAATGCGCCAACCTTCCCTAACTTTGAAATTGGGTATAAATTCATGATCTCCTTTCATCCTAAAAGCTCGGATTTGTACTAAAACACAAGAGCTTGTTCAGACCCCCAAATAAAAATTACGGCTATATTGCTTTTACTCTAACTTAGACTAAGTACAGAACAAGAGTAAATAAGCACAATGAACCGATAACTCTACCCTAAGCCATATTCATCCATCATCAGCAATAAAATGAAAGCTTAAAGAGTAGGGAAGAGAGATGCAAACACAAGATAACACCGAGATGTGTTATCAAAGAGGAAACTCAAGAACTCAGCAAAAAACCTCTTTGCGACCCTTCAAGTCGAAATCGATCCACTAGAGAATAAAGTTGGAGTACACGAATAATAAAAGACCCTCCAAGCCTAGTCCACCCCATGTACTTGAGCCCTCTAAGCTCCTGCTACCAACGGACTTCTCAGAGTCTTGTTTTCTCTAACTTTTTGGATCCCACAATTTAGCCTGATTGCATCCGCCAATGAATGACTCATTCCAATGATTCCCAGCAACACCAAAATCTCACTTTACACTCGGAATGGGTGTGGTAAGTGTTTGGGTCAGCAACCTCTCAAAGATCTAAAGATGGAGAGGTAGGAGTTGAGGAAAACCACAAGGAAATGTGTAGATAATTGTGAGTATAACAATCTCTAACTCTCAAGACTTGGTAAAGAAAAACACAACTTTTTGCCAAACAAAAACTTTCACGAGTTGGCCCTTCTCGCAAGATAGTCACAAAATTGACAGCCTGATATGACTCTTCATCTTCTAGTCATATGCTCTACATGTAGCCTTTTTGCAAATTACTTCTTGCAAGCTACTCGCGAGCTAGTCGCAAAATCCATTTATTCAACTTTTGAAGTTTGATTCTTCACCGATCTCTTGCACTCATCCCTTATAATTAAACTCACATACATACAGGGAAAATGATTGAAGAAATTACAATCAAATTTGGCATGAAATTAAAGCCAACACAATATAATTGGAAATCACAACTTTACACATCCCTTGTCAACTCTCATTAAATGCTTTCCCATTCTAGAATCCTCCACCATCCACTATAAAAAGGACATCCATCCTTTATTCTAGGACACATATAAACATCATATCTTCTCTCCTTGAGTTCCAGTGGAATAGAGTTAGTCTTGTAATATCTTGATTCTCTTGAGACTCAAGATATTAAGTGAGCCACATTTTTTCTCTCCAAGTTATTTTTCTCATCTTCTCCCAAAATCCTAAGGAAGTTAGGAAGTCTTTTCATACCTTGGTATTCTTTAAACCCAAGGTATTGAGTGAGTACTCTCTCCCTTCTTAGGACCACCACAAAAAGCCTCATCCTTTCTTTGTATGGATCTAGGACGCAAGTATAATCCATTCCACAAACTTGTTTTATTTATTTATTTTATGTTATTGAGATGCTAATTTAGGGATCAAAGTATGCATTTTAAATTCATCTAATATGTTTGAACATTCTTGATATGCTTAAATGTCTGTAAACACAAAATATCAAGTTTGGAAAGCAAATAATTGAAAATGTTTCACAAATAAATATTTGTATTGATGAATTTGTAAGTACAATTCTCTGTATTTGAATTCTAATACAACAAAAGAATCCTTTGATTTGATCTCCTTGGAAAAGTTTTCTATTCAAGTATTGTGTCGATGTAGTCTTTACTGGAACACAAGATGTCCTTCCCTTGGATTGGAAGGTGGATTGAAATGTCTTTGGAAAGAAATTGCGATGAATCTTTCGTTGTATGCTTGTTAGAGATTTCTCGTTCTTCAAATGTTCTTGATCTTCAAAGATTTTAGTGAAAGTTTTTCGAGGCTCTAGAGCTTGAATCCAATAAAACTTCTATGGATCAAAGTCTTTGAAGTTTTTGGAGGCTTTGAAACTTGTTTCTAGTAGAAAATTAAGACTTGGAAGAATGGTTTGGATGAATGTTCTTCAAAGGTTCTTTGTCTTCGAAGATATGTAGTGGAAGTTCATTGGGGTTTTAGAGGTTGTAGTCTCTTGGTGTTTATGGAGGCTTTTGAGCTTGATTCTAGTGAACTTTGAGATCTCGAAGGTTGACTTGCATGATTTTGCTTTGAATGTTCTTCGTATTCGTAGGTTGAAGAGGACCCATCAATAAAATCTGTGTTTTGACTCGTGTAAAAGACTTATTCAATCCCATAAGAAACTTCACCTCAGATTCTTTAGCTTGCAGATCAACAAGCCTTTGATTCACATTGCAAACACATTTTCCACAAGTACACATTGGAAAGGGACTAAATTTTTGCAATTGATCCAACAAAACCTTCAATTGAGTGAAAAAATCTGTGATAGAAACCTCACTTTAATGAAGCTTTGCAATTTCTTTTTGTAAGTTATAGATCTTCGGCCCATTTCCTTGAAAGAACCTTTCTTTAAGGTCATTCTAGATCTCTAATGTCGTATCTCTATATATTATCGAAGCTTGCTTGAATTTTTGGTGAAACTGAATTGATAATCCAAGTCCCAACCATATTGTTTGAATGTGAATGTTCAAATAGTGTGTAAAACACCTTGAATGTTTAGACCCCAAATTACAAATTATCAATTCAAGCTTATTATCAAACAATGTATGTGTGGAATAAGAACATAAGCTTAAAACAGAATTGATAAAACAATCTAAACCAAATAAAATCACAACCACAAAGAGAAATTAGATGGCAAAGATTAAGGGAAGAGAGATGCAAACTCAAAGACAACACAGCAATGTGTTATCGAAGAGGAAACCGAAGTCCTCGACATAAAACCTCTCTGCCGCCCTCCAAGCGGTCAATAATCCACTAGAGAATGAAGTTGGGATACATGAACAGCAGAAGACCCTCCAAGCCTAATCTACCCAGTGTACCTAAGCCCTCCAAGCTTCTTGCTCCAACGAGGTTACGTCGAACCTTTGTCTTCTCTAACTTACCGGATTCCGCTATAGCCCATAGCATCAACCAATATCAATTAGTCTCTTCCTAACTACTTCCCAAGCACCAAACAGCCTCCTCACGGATATGGGTATGATGAGAAAATGTTTCGGCTAATGTACCTCTCAAGGTTGTAGCAATGGAGAGGGTAAGAGTAGAGAAATTTGGAGAATCAAAGGATGAAGATTGTGGATGAGTCAATCTTGTTTTTCTCTAGGGTTTCTCTCACAAAATTCTATCTGGAAGCTCTCTACATTTCGTGGGTATAAGGGGTATTTATACAGGTGTGTGTTTGGAATGCGAAATGTCAGTTTTTCCCAAACAGAATGGTCTAGCGACTTGGCCTTGTGATTGGACCGAGTCGCGAGTTGAAGTTGCGAGCTAACCGCCTGGCCAACCTGGGACTTTTTTCCTATAGCACAATAGTTGTTGTGACTCTTCAGCTCCTCCGCATGCTTCACATGTGTGCCTCTCTTGGCGACTTGCCAGCCGCGAGCCACTCGCGAGATCCAATCGCGACTCCCTGTAGAATGCATACTTCTAAGCTTTTCTTCACACTCTTTTACACACTACCCTTACATGATTCCCACCTAAATGCAGGGTTTCTAAATGTTGAATAACAAGTAAATTGACACGGAATAAAGCCAACAAAATTGTTGATTAAATTAAACCTTACAATTCTCCCCCTTTGGCTATTCCGTTTCAAAACTCTAAAACAAACTCTAGACTTAACATGTGAGTTGGGAACAGTGAACAAAACTCACTCACACCTAACTCTAGAATCTGTGTAGTTCTTGAACCATAAGAGCAAGTATCTCTTGAAAAACAACAACACAATATGATCATTGTATGCAGAAAACTTGTAATGCATATGGAACAAGCACAATGCAATCAAGCAAAATGGAACTAAGCAATAAACCATGGCTTGACCAAAAACGAAAGATTACTATAAATAGTGACCACAATGCTCATTCACACAAGAAATGAACATCCGAACATGCAAGATAATAAGCTCAATGTAAAGTATCATTTGCATGTCCAATACTCAACCAATGCAACAACACAAGGTAATTGCATTAAGGATATAAAATCCAACAAAGGGCACAAGAGAGATGTACTTAAAGAAAATGCATAACATTAATCAACAAGTACTATGCTACAAAGCATGGGTATAAATCACAGTAAACTTAAATTGAATAAAAACTTATATATATAAACCAATGTACCACAAATTTCAAAAGTACTAAAAACATCCTTGAGTTTAAACCAAGAAATTAACCAAAGTGTTTAACATAATATGTAGCAAACCCATACTTAAAAAATTATCCAAAACATAACACCCAAAACATAACACCAAAACACATAAATAACATAAAGTAAACACTACTGAAAATAAGTTTTTGGCATGCTCCCCCTCAAACCGGTACTCCCCCTCAAGAGCTACCCTCCAAAAATCTCCCCCTTTTTGACCGGAATGGCCAAAGGGTTAGTTAAGGTGGTGAAACTATCAAACTTTGTTGAAAGTAGGTTCATCTAATCTTGGAGAGCAACCAGCCTGTCAGATTGCTCATTTTGGACATCTCTGAGCCCATCAATCCTCTCAAGGATGATCTGGAATGCATTTGAAGGCACAGTAGATGAAGATGGAGATCTGCTCCTCTTGCCATTGCCTCTTGATCTTAAGGGTTGTCCTTCAGCCTCCGTCTTAGTCTCCATTGGTTCACCTTCTTCTTGATCACCCTCCTCTTCATCACCTGGAAGACAAACTCTTATCCTTGTAATGGTTAGAGTGTTAATGGTTGAGGGAGTAGACATGAGGCTGATATCTTGAGGGATTTCCACACCCTTTGCTCTAAAAAGCCTCATAAGTACGCTAGGGAAGATCAACTTTGCCCTTGAAGTTGTTCTGGTCTCATCAGCAATAATAAAGAAGATGTGAGCACTTATATCAATGTAGGTGTTCTCCTTGAGCTCCATGAGGAAAATGGCTCAAGCATTGTTGATTGTGGTCATCTTCTTCACTGGGTATAGGTTGAACATCATGATCACAGTGAGGCATCTCATATCATTTGTAAAGGCGCGTTGGTGTTGAGGCATCTCCCCTCTCTAACTCCACCAATATGAGTTTGGACAGTTTCTATAGATAGCATCTTGTCCTTGTAGTGTGTGAAATCATGCTCCAAATCCTCAAACCCCAGCACCTCATCAATATCATCCAAGCCAATGGTAAACTCATTCCTAATCGGAGGTTCACATACTCTAGGCAGATCACTCAAGAGCTTGTTCCAACCCCCGTCCTAAAGGCAACTAGGAATGAATGTGTCCCTCAAATCTACCAAATCCACAAATCTTTCCTGGATGATAGGTGCCTTCAAGTAGAACTGAGTGTACCTCTCAAAATGTTGGGGAGACCTGAACTTTGTATTATCCATCTTCAACCTCTTGTCACCTTTCTTGGCAGTAGTCTTCTCCTTTGCAAGAGTCATCTGCAAAACCACAGTAGCAAAGCCCACAAAAACAGAGCACAATAGATGGAAACTCAAAAATTAGTAACGGGTTTGTAGCATTGAAAAGAATAGAGAATAATACCAAACAATCAATCTATATTCAGTTCAGAATCAACATGACATGAGATAACCCAAATCAGAAGAACACAATACAGTTTTATCACCAACTATTAAGCATAACACAGTGTGACAAAGGTGTACGAGACACAACATGAACAACCTGGGCACGGAGCTAAAAACATACTTAGATATGCAATAAGGAAACTTAACCAAACAGTGTGCACCAAAGACAACTCACAATCAGTGTGAATCTCAAAATCCCTAAAATTTAAGCACATGTCTATAAGACAAATCTCAATGGGTATGATATGCTCAACACAAGACAGATCAGTAGATATACTCAAGGATGAAAATCAATCATGATAACAAGAATATCTATCATCCTAAAAACAAAATCAACAAAACCCAAACACCCAAACTCAACAAACACGAACCCAACCCATATCCGAATCATCATATATCACAAATCTTAAAAACAACTCACAAATCCAAGAAAACAAGGTTATAAACATGAAATATTTAGTGATAATAAGAAAACCCATACCTTTTTCTTGAATATTGAAGTAGAAATGATGAACAACAATGGTGGTTTTTGTGAGAAACACGGTGGGTTTAAGAGAGGTATAAACGGGGAAGACAATGAACAGACACAAAAGTTCAAGGGAAAACTAAAAAGTTTTAAAAACTGTCCAATATGCGCAAATTTTCGCGATCGACCCAAGTCATGTGCAAGTTGCTAGGACAAGTCGCCAAACTCCTTAGAGACAAATTTTTGAAAAATTTGTCTAAGTGTTTTTCGCGATTGGAAGGTCCACCCGCAAGAAAGTTGCGAAGGAAGCCACGAAAACTTCTGAGTAAGCTCGTGATTTAAGCTTCCACTCGCGAACAAGTCTCCAAATAGAGTCGCGAGAAATCTAAAACCCAGAAATTTTAAAAATTTTCTAAGTCTTCTTTCATTGATGGGACTTTGACCTGCCAGTGAGTTGAGTAAACCTATTGAGTAAGCTCGCGATTGGGGGCATGCGACTAGTTTTACCTGCGACCAAGTCGCTGAACAGAGGGCAACATTGTTTTTGAAATTTTTTGATATTTTTTCAAAAACAGAAGACTTTCCAAAAACAACTAAAAGACTCAAAAATCTTTTTATTTTTTATCAACAAAAATTGAGTATGTGAAACACATTTAATCAAGTATAATCACACAAATGAATATGACATTCTTTGATCATAGACATGTGTAATATGTGTGGGTATCAAAAATGAGATATGATTAATTGAACCAAGTCATACACAATTAGCACGAGGATAAGTGACCATTCTCAATTATAGAAATATGCATATATGACCTCCCACATAAACTTGATTACATAATTTGAAGCGTTTCATTTGGCTCCATATACATCATATCATTTTATCTTTTTGAATCATTACATCTCATTGTGAGATCGATGCCTAAAATTTTTTGATATTTCAAAATAATGAACAAGCCTTTGGCTTTTTAGGCATAATACATTTTCATAAAAATCGCTTTCCCTTTTTCCTAGTCAAATTCTAGTATGTGCGACGGCTTTTGCAACTTATTATCTCTTTTCATTTGGAGATTTACATTTGTTGATGAATGTTCAATTAGTGTATAAAACACCTTGAATGTTTAGACCCCCAATTCACAAATTACCAATTCAAGCTTATTATCAAACAATATATGTGCGGAACATGAACATAAGCTAAAATAGAATTGATAAAAAGATATCTAAACCAAATAAAATCAGAACCACAACAAAAATCAAATGGTAAAGATTAAGGGAAGAGAGATGCAAACACAAGTACAACACGACGATGTGTTATCGAAGAGAAAACCGAAGTCCTCGATGTAAAACCTCTCCGCCGTCCTCCAAGCAGTCAATAATCCACTAAATAATGAAGTTAGGATACATGAATAGCAGAAGACCCTCCAAGTCTAATCTACCTAGTATAACTAAGCCCTCCATGCTTCTTGCTCCAATGAGATTACGCCGAACCTTTGTCTTCTTTAGCTTACCGGATTCTGCTATAACCTATAGCATCAACCAATATCAATTGGTCCCTTCCTAATCGCTTCCCAAGCACCAAATAGCATCCTCACAGATACGGGTATGGTGAGAAAAGGTTTTGGCTAATGTACCTCTCAAGGATTTAACAATAAAGTGGGTGAGAGTAGAGGAATTTGGAGAATCAAATGATGAAAATTATGGATAAGTCAATCTTGTTTTTCTCTAGGGTTTCTCTCTTAAAATTCTCTCTGGAAGCCCTCTACATTTTGTGGGTATAAGGGGTATTTATACTGGTGTGTGTATGGAATGCAAAGAGTTAGTTTTTCCCAAATAGAGTGGACTGGTGACTTGGCCTCGCGACTTGACTGAATCATGAGTCCAAGCCGCGAGTTAATCGAATGGCCGTGACTGGACTTTTTGTCCTGTAGTGCTCGAGTTGGCATGACTGTTCAGCTCCTCCGCATGCTTCACTTGTGTGCATCCTTTAGCGACTTGCAAGCCGTGAGCAAGCTGCAAAATCTAGTTGCGAGTCCCTTGTTGAGTGCACAATCTTGAGCTTTTCTTCACACTTTCTCACACACTACCCTTACATAATTTCCACCTAAATACGGGGTTTTTAAGTGCTGAATTACAAGAAAATTGGCATAGAATAAAGCCAACAAAATGGTTGATTAAATTCAACCTTACAATCTCCTCCTTTGGCTATTCCATGACAAAACCCTAAAACAAACTCTAGACTTAACATGTGAGTTGGGAACAGTTGAACAAAACTCACTCACACCTAACTCTAGAATTTGTGTAGCTCTTAAACCATAAGAACAAGTATCTCCTGAAAAACAAGAACATAATATGATCATTGTATATAGAAAACTTGTAATGCATATGGAGCAAGCACAATGCGATCAAGCAAAATGGAATAAAGCAATAAACCATGGCTTGACAAAAAAAGAACAATCACTATAAATAGTGACCACAATGCTCATTCACACAAGGAATGAACATTCGGACATGCAAACTAATAAGCTCAATACAAAGTATCATTTGCATATCCAACACTCAACCAATGCAACAACTCAAGGAAATTGCATTAAGGATATAAACTCCAACAAAGGGCACAAGAGTGATGTACTTAAAGAAAATGCATAACATTATTCAACAAGTATTATGCTACAAAGCATGGGTACAAATCACAGTAAATTTAAACTAAAAATAAACTAAGTCATATGATAACAAATAAACAAAGCATTAAACATAGGCAGCTCCTACTCAACATCAGTACTCCCCCTATCATTATCTCCCCCTATCATCATTATCTCCCTTTTTTTGTCATGGAATAGCTAGTCCTCATTTTCTTCTAGCTTCCTTTGGATTTGGTCCAATTGGGTTTGGAGAGAAGTGAACTTCGTATCACAATGGATGTTGTGATGGTGTAGGAGAGTACCAAGTTTGGACATTTTAGTGCTTATGTCATGGATGAATGCCACAATGTTATCTAATTTCTCATCATATGAGGATAAGGCAGAGTGTGAACCACTAGGAGGTGCTGAAGTTTCTGTCTTGATTCCCTTTCGACAATGACCAATGCTAGCGTTGAGTGTAAGAATGTTGATTGGACTTGGCTTCGGGTAAGGAAACTCATTGTCAGATGGATGAATGCCTTTGAGCTTCAAAATCCTTGAAATAAAGCAACAAAAAGGAATGCATGCCCTTGAATCAGTTTGTAGAACCGTTTTGTGCAAAAGATGAAAGACATGAGCACAAATGTCGATCTCTTCATCCGAGATCAGATCATGAAGGAACAAGGATCTCCCTAGATTCATATACCCGGTGCTAGATAAAGGATATAGATTGTGGAACATGATTATTATAAGCACCCTTAGTTTTGGAGATAGTGAGGAAACACCGATTGAATTCCCGGTTTGTGAGAATTCCAAGTTTCTTCCAAGAGTTTTCGGAAGTAAATCCTCGTCTGGATTCAAATCATCATATACTGGTGTTGTAGCAAGCATTGGCCAGTTGATGTGTAGGATTTTTGCCGGATAAACAGGAGACACAAAGAAACTCTTTCCTTTAACCTAGCATTTGAGCTCATCTTCTTCAACAATGGTGTTGGGTTCTAAGACTTTAGGTTTATATGTATTAGAACTTTAATTTGTAATGTTGGCAAACCATGATCAAAACGTTTTAGTCTTGTTTAGACTTGCTTAAAGTATTTGCTTTTTATGTAAAGTTGGAATCGAGTTACCGCAGAATTTATTATACAATTCTGTTTGGCTCGATCGATCGAGAATTAGACTTGATTGATCGAAAGTCATGCGGATTGTTTTTTCCAGAGAAATTTCTAACTCAGCCCAAGCCCGTTTGACGTGTAGGGTTTTATGTTTTGTCTTAAGTATAAAAGGGAAAACCCTAACCACGTTTTGGAGATACTCCTTATGCTGTGTGTATGAATCTTTTGTGAGATCATAGTGGATTCAGGTTTACCTTGAGGATAGCTAGGTTAAATCCTCCCCAGGTTTTTACCGGTTTGATTTCCTGGGTCATCATATCTTTGTGTTCTTTATTTTCCGCACTTTACATTGATATGATATATTTGTGTTAACCTAGATTTGTTAATTTGACTAAGCAATCACTTGACTAATTACCTAGGTTAGGTTGTGTTTTAAGGGGTCTAAAAACGTACAAGTGGTATCAGAGAAGGTTGCTCTCTTATTGTTGATCTTTTGATCTCTGAGCTGATCCTTGACCCCTGTTGTCATGGAACTTTGTTGAATACGGATGGGAGAAGCCCATTACTCCTGTTAGTGAGTGGCAAACTTCTCAAAAAGAAGCAGCCGCGTTCAATAGCAAAGCTGTGAATGCTATCTTTAATGCTATTTCTTTGGAGGAATTTAAGAGAATCTCTAATGTTGAGGTTACTCATACTGCTTGGAATATCCTCCAGATTGTGCATGAAGGCACAAAGGCTGTTAAAATTAATAAGTTACAGCAATTAACAACTAGATTTGAAAGCATTAGAATGTCCGATGATGAATCTTTTGATGAGTTCTATGCTAAGCTTAATGATATTGTTAATTCTACATATAATTTGGGTGAAATCTATGATCAACCTAAAATTGTTAGGAAGATTCTTAGATCTTTGACCGAGAATTTCAGACCCAAACCGACAACCATCACTAAAAGTAAGGATGTGGACTCCATCCTTGTTGATGAACTTGTAGGATCTCTTCAATCCTATGAGTTGGACCTACCTAAGACTAGCAAATCCAAATCAATGGCTCTTAAGTCTGTTGATGATGTTGATGCTAGTAGATTTGATGATGAGCTCTCACACAGAGATTGCTTACCTTGCCAAGAACTTTAGAAATTTTCTTAGGAACAACAACAAAAGGGCAAGAGGTAAGAACACTGCTGAACCTAGAAATTTTAGGAGAAATGATCCCACTAAGGTTAATAACACTGAAAAACCTAAAGAAAAAGTAGGTCAACCTTCTAATAATACTATGGGTCAACAATGTTTTGGATGTCAAGGGTATGGTTATGTGAAATCTAAATGTCCAACATTCTTGAGGTCTAAGGGTAAGGCTATGGCTGTAACCCTTAGTGATGATGAAGTTTTCGACAATGAGTCCGGTAGTGATGAGGATGGAAACTTCATTACTTTCACCGCTACTACTGTAGTTAATGAAAGTGTTGTTGTAGAGGAGAACCCTTTTGATGGGAAACTTTCTAAGGATGCAGATTTATAAGAAGCCTATAATAAATTTTGCAAAGTTGCTGCAAAGGATGCTATGAGTGTTGATTTAGGTTTAAAGAAAATTGCATCTCTTGAACTTAAAAAAAAAAAAAAATTCTTGTGAAATTGTTTGATGCTAATGAATTGTTGAATAATGTGAAGACTGAGAACATGCTTTTGCTTGACAAAGTTAAGAATTTGGGAAATTATCTGTTGCTAGAGAACAAACTGATAGGTCTGCAAGCTCCAAACTTGATCACATACAAAGTGTTCAAAAGTCTCCCTCTCGACAAAAGCGGCTTAGGTTTTGTAGAAAGCATCTCTGTGCCTACATCCCATTCCACAAACTTTGTTCCTTCTTCTTCTTCCGAAGCCCCTGTGAGTGAGGTTGTCAAACCCTTTGTGAGTGAGGCTAAATCTATAGAAGTTACACCGCCTAGGAAGATTAGGGTTGATCTTCAAAAGTCTAAACCTAAGGCTCTTATCCCTCCTAAGGGCAAGTTGCATGATAAGCCTGCATGGGTGTGTCATTTTTGTGGAAAGTTTGGGCACATTTGTCTAAACTGTTTTTAAGTCGCAAGCTACTAAGCGGGCAAACAAACCAAAAATACCTGTACCTCAAGCACAAGATCCTATGGTACTTATCTTGGAGTAGGAAATCATTCTAATGTGAATAAAAACTTCAATGCTAGAGGTGCATCTAAAAATTTTTGGATGCAAAAGGCTCAATCTAAGTGAGTCTTTCTGACTTGGTCCTTGTGCTTTATTGCTCTACTCTTTGTGATCATTGCTCTTTTTTTTTTTTTTTTTTTTTTTTTTTTTTTTTTCTAGGATTTGCATTGAATAACATTCATGCATTTCATTCTAGGTTGTTTTGATTTTTTTTTTTTAAAGAGAAAAAAAAAAGAAAAAAAAGAAGGAAAAAGGAAGAAAAATGTGTTTTGCATTATTTTCTTGGATTTGAAATCAAGGTTGGCCAATTTATACATAACATGTTTATGTACTTTGTTTAGCTTGGATGAACTCATTTATTGCGCTTTACTAGTTTGAGCTTTGTAGTGCATGTTGTGTGGGAAGATGTTTATAGTTTTTAATCACATGATCTTGATCTTAAAATCACATGCTTTTGATTGTCGGACTTGAACTTATTGAGAAAGGCATAAATAACCATCTCACCACTATTTACTAACCAATCATGAACACCTTAGTGTATATCGTAAGATTTTGTGCTCGAGAAAGTGTAGTACATGCACAAAAAGATCATAAGGTGTAGCCTCGGTTTAAATGCTAAAATTGGTGTGTACATTATTGGACTTTAATAACTTCACAATCAAATAAAATGTGTGTGTAGATTATGAGGCAAATCAAGAAACTTACATGATTGCAAGCTTGTTTTTTAGGAGATGTGGGAGTTATATGATGTAACTCTTTAGGTGATAGTCTCTTTCAAATTCTATGTAATGAATTTTGTAGAAATTTTGATTGATTTCTATTTACATATCACCTCACATGTATCTCAAGTTTTTGCTAGTTGCACACACTACACAAGTTACTCTTTGCTAAACTTTGTACATGTTATTGTGTGCGATTTTGGTCTAGCTAACCGAGTTTGAAAATTCTTTGAACTTTATGCAAAATGTTTTTGAAGCTTGAGAATTTAAGGAGAATTGTTTGAAAACCTTAATTTTTGGAAAACTGGGTTCAAATCAAGTGTTTTTGAAAAGCATTTCATCTCATACTCATGCATTTTATTCATAACATACTATGCTTTGAGGAGTTTCTGCATCGTATTGCTTTGTTTTTCAAAAAATTGGTTTTTCCAGAATTTCGATCGATTGAACCTATTTCTCGACCGATCGAAATTGCGATTAAAATTTTGACTTGGCTCTGTGTGTTTCGATCATTGTTGGATCAATCGAAAGTGATTTTTGATCGATCGAACCTAATTTTCGATCAATCAAAAATCGCATAGAGAGTTTTTTAAAACCTTTGTTTTTCACGTGTTAAGTCATTTTCAAACTTTTTCAAAAAGGTTCTTCTCTCTCTCTTCGATCGGTCAAGGGTCCAAATCAATTTTTTGTTGATTTCCTCCAAAGTTTTTGCAAGGTTTTTCTCCTCTAAGGCCGGTAAGACCTTTTTACCCTTCCTTTTGCATTTATTTTCATGTTTCATGCATTAAATCATGCATTTTGGGGAAAATTTCGAACCAATGGATTTTTGGGATTTTTGATGATCCAAGTTTTTTTTCTTAAAATTTATCAATGGGTTTTTGTTATAAGATGCTATATAACTGTTCTTGATGGTTTGATTTGATCAATTTGGTGATTTGTGAGAAATTGAAAATTCTAAGGCTTGAATGAATTCGAATTGGGGTTTTTGTTCAATTTGGTTTAATTTGACGAAATTGGCTTGCTTGGTTGATTGATTTGGTCATTACAAATTGTTATCTATCATGTATATTGATCAATTTTGGTCAAATTGTTGGTTTTTTGAAATTGGGTTTTTCAAATTTTGGGGTTTTTGATGTAACCTCTATGCTTAAGCCAATTTTGTGATTTTAAACCTAAATTGAACCTATTCTCACTGCATTAGGGCATGCATCATGTGTTAATAATGTTCATGCATCATATAGAATTGTTATTTCTATATATATATATATATATATATATATATATTTTTTTGTGCTAACTTTGAGTCTACCCTTGGTTTTTCTTGTTTCCTTTTTGGTTCTTTTCTATTTGTCTTGTTCTTTCCTTAGCATCATGCCTAGGAAAACTAGAGCCAATAGGACCTCCACTTCTTCTCCTTCCCCCACCTTTGATAGTGAGAGGTTTCTGAGTGAGAAAAACTAGGAAGCGTATGAGAAGCTTAACCTTAGGAGAAACATTTAGGCCGAGAGAAAGGTTCTTTTAGATGAGCTAGATCCCGAGATTAGTCATAACTTTGAGCATAGGGGTTGGTTACCTTTATTGGATATTTCTCATCCTCCTTCGGCTACCTTGATCAGAGAGTTCTATTCAAACCTCTTTATCCACTCCTATGATGCCAACACTCTTGTGAGGAGTTGGGTACGGGGTGTAGGGTACACCATTACCCCTTCGGTAGTGACCGATGCTCTTGGGGTACCAATGGTCCAGCATCCTGTCTACCCTTATGATGAGTCTCCTCCCTTGGACGACATCATGTCTTATATCACTAGGTCTTCTATCCGGTGGGGTTCGATCCTCGGATCACTACTGCTAAGCTTATCGAGATTCACTATCTTTTCATTAGGATTGCTTGTCATTCTTTTTGGCCTATCTCTCATTTGCACACCATTCCTTTGGAGCGTTGTGCATTTTTGTATGCCTTTATTAATGATGCTCCTATTAGCTTTCATTATCTTTTGATTCGTTCTTTGATTGAGATTCATAGGAGTAGTTCTACTGCTTATGCTTTGTTCTTCCCTATTTTTATTCACCGAATTCTTTTGCATCTTGGTTTAGTTGAGTTTTCGGTGTTTGAGCTTGTCCATATCATAGCTCCCATAGGTGTCACCTTTCTTAAGCAGAGGGCTGCTCAAATGAAAGCTAGCTCTAAACACCCTAGGGTAGAGCCTTACGGTGTCGCACCTCCTCGTCCTCCTTCTTCTACAGGTGATGCTATGGCCGAGGAGCTCGTTGATCCTGCCATCGCTGCCGATGTTCGTCCACCTTCTACTTCGGATGATTCGGACATTTGATGTATGTTTGAGACTGTCATGACCGTTCAGGAGGCTCATGGTCAGATTTTGGTGGACATGCTTGATGAGCTTCGTGCTTTGCGAGCGGATCTGGAGCATTTGAGATGATTGCCTCCGCCACCTCCTTTTGATGATGGATTATGATTGCCTTTGGCATTCCGTCACAAAAAGGGGGAGTACATTTGTAGAGGGTTTTGTAGTTAGGGGGAGATTTTTGTATTTGTGGAGCTATTAGATTGTATCCAGGTGCTTCATTGTATATTTACATTTTTTGCTCATGATGTATTCTTTGTTTTGATTGTGTTATTCATGATAGGGAGAGATACATTGATTTGTATATGTTTCTTATTTCACATTACTTATTGATTTATATTTATGAGTTATTCATGATATATGTCTTTATTGTGTGTTATGTGAAATCAAGTAGTTATTTTTGCTTTGCTTGTATTTTCCACACATGCGTTTATGTGTTTGTTGAGTGTTTCAGGAAATATACAAGTTGATTCGATCATCTTTGCTATCTACACTTGCAATTGATAGACAATAGTCAGGTTGGATTTTTTGTGTTGGGCTATATTTTTGTAATGGGCTGTTTTTATGTAAACTTTGAGCAATTTTGTTTAGTTTGTGTTTTGTCACGAATTGCCAAAGGGGGAGTTTGTTGGGTTCTAAGACTTTAGGCTTAAATGTATTAGAACTTCAATTTGTAATGTTGGCAAACCATGATCAAAACATTTTAGTCTTGTTTAGACTTGCTCAAAGTATTTGCTTTTTATGTAAAGTTGGAATTGAGTTACTGCAGAATTTATTGTGCAATTCTATCCAGCTCGATCGATCGAGAATTAGACTCGATTGATCGAAAGTCGTACTGATTGTTTTTTTGCAGAAATTTCCAACTTAGCCTAAGCCTGTTTGATGTATAGGGTTTTATGTTTTGTCTTAATTATAAAAGGGAAAACCCTAACCACGTTTTGGAGATGCTCCTTATCTCGTGTGTGTGAATCTTTTGTGAGATCAAGAGGTGTTTACTTTCACACATACTTAGGGTTTCCAAGTTTCAAGATTATGTCAAGAACTTGGTGATCAATTCAGTTGTTGAAATAAGAGCTTAAAGATACACAAGTGGGAGTGCTTGTAATTGCTAGGAATCCAAGAAAGAAGTAGTCCATGGACTCGGAGCTGTCACGTGGTCGTGATAGTAAGTTTCCTAATTGAGGTAGCAATAGAATGTTAGTGGTCTAAGTCGCTATTGTGTAAACTTCAATTCTTTCATAGTGGATTTAGGTTTACCTTGAGGATAGCTAGGTTAAATCCTTCCCAGGCTTTTTCCGGTTTTGGTTTCTGGGTCATCATATCTTTGTGTTCTTTATTTTTTCGCACTTTACATTGACATGATATATTTATATTAACCTAGATTTGTTAATTTGACTAACTAATCGCTTGGCTAATTACCTAGGTTAATCTGGTTGTGTTTTAAGGGGTCTAAAAATGTACAAATGGCATTAGCATAAAATTCTTTCACCATGTTCACGTATGCATCATCAAGGTCAGAGAGAAGGAAGTTCCAATCCTTGGTGGCAAATCATATGGGAATGTTGGTTTCATTTAAAAGATGATTGGTCGATGACCCTTTCAACTAGTGGTGTGGCTTCTCTAAAATAATTTTCATGGGTCTAAAAGGTAGCATAGGATCTGAATTTGTTGGGATCATATACTCTTGACGGTGATCGGGTCCTTTTTGGCCTGGGAGAGGGGTCATCAACATCAATCACCGGCTCTTTTCCTTTGCTTTTACCTCCTTTCAGATTTGCTCTCTTAAACGGAGACATTTATAAGCTGCATCATATTACATCAGGGAGCAACAGAGATCACACAAGACAACAAACTCTATTAGCACAGAGTTAGTCCAAAAATAGGAATATTGTGGAAAACCCTAAAATCATTAGATTAGGGTCACAATCATGTCATAGAATGAGTGTGTGCTACAAATAATATAATGTGTAGCCAAAGACAGAGTGTAAAAACTCATAATCAACAACAAAGACACCAAAATATCAAATACTCATATTCAAGCATCAGATACACAGATATCAACAAAAACACACAATCCAAGAGATATATGGTAAGAAAGATGAAATATATTGAGAAAGAAACAAAACCCATACCTGTTCTTGAAGATTGGTGAAGATGTGAGGGAGAATATGGAGATTTTGTGTGAGAAGACTGTGATTTTGAAAGAGAGAAAGACAGACAAGAGAATGAATAGTCACGAGATGCAAGGGAAAATGAAATGTTTTTTAAACTAGACCTGAAAAAGACCCTCATTATGCAAAACACACGATTTTTGCAATTGAAGCAAGTCGCGAGTAAGACGCTAGGACAAGCCACAAGACATTTGAGACGAAATTTTTGAAAAATTTGTCTAAGTGTTTTTCATTTGGAAGTTCCACCCGTGAGAAAGTTGTGAAAGGAGCCGCAAAAATTTCTGTGTAACCCTCGCGACTAGAGCTTCCACCCGCGAACAAGTCGCTAGTCCGAGTCGTGAGAAACCTAAAAACCCATATTTTGAAAAATTTTCTAAGTATTTTTCGCGACTAGGACTTTGACCCGCCAATGAGTCACGAATATTCTCTGAGTGGTGCTTGCGATTTGGGGCATGCGACTAGACCGACTTGCGACCAAATCGCAAGAACAAGGCAACACTGTTTTTCAAATTTTTGACAATTTTTGCATAAACAAAATACTTTCCAAAAACAACTAAAACACTCAAAAATCTTTTTGTGTTTGATCAACAAAAATTGAGCATGTGAAAACACATTTAATCAAGTACAATCACAGAAATGAATATGGCATTCGTTGAACATAGACATGTGTGATGTGTGTGGATATCAACAATGAGATAGTCCTTAGTCTAATATGAAGTTTCAATGATTAATTCAACCAAGCCATACACAATTAGCACTAGATAAAGTGACCTATCTCAATTATAGAAATATGCATATTTGACCTCCCACATAACTTGATAACATAACTTTGAAGCTTTTCATTTGGCTCCATATACTTCAAATCATTTGATCTTTTTGAATCATTACATCTCATTGTGAGATCGATGCCTGAAATTTTTGATATTTCAATTGAAGAGCAAGCCTTTGGCTTTTTGGGCATCATACATTTAATTTTAAGTCGTTTTCCCTTTTTCCTAGTCAAATACTAGTATATGCAACAGACTTTTGCAGCTCATTATCTCTTTTCATTTGGAGATTTACATTTGTTGAGCTCTTTAAGCAAAAACAGTAAAATAAAAGAGTGAGAAAATATATAGGCATAAGTCTATGCATGTCTCAAGATCAACAAAACCATTGACTAATCATTCATGACAAGTTTGAAGATCTATTTACAACAATCACATAGATGTCAAGATTTCTCCCACAATGATATGAGTGCATAAGGAACAAGCTACGCTCGTAAATGCACAACACCATTAGTACAAAGGTACAAGGCAAAATATGTTTGTGACAAAACACAATAATGTCGATCAAAATTTTTGGATTTTCTACTTTTTTTGTTTTTGAATTTTTGACACAAAAGCAAGAAAATATTGATCAAAAGCATCAATGTAAAAACATTTAAAGTAAAAAGAAAACAAACAGAACATGCTATACAAATAGCTTATAAAAGAGTGTGTGCCCTACACAAGAGAGATCAAATCATGGTAAGAAGGTAAAGCACACAACACACATGAGATTCAAGGAATTGTACCAACACCGATGGTCTTATGGAGTGATTCAAACCGTGGACCATCAAGAGGCTTGGTGAAGATGTCTACCTTTTGGTTGTCTCTGTGTATAAATTCAAGACACATAACTTTATCTTCCACCAAATCCTTGATGAAGTGGTAACGTATCTCTATGTGTTTTGACTTCGAATGCTGAACTGGATTCTTAGAGAGATTTATAGCACTGGTGTTATCACAGAAAACACACATTGTATCTTGAGGAATCCCATAATCATGAAGTAGCATTTTCATCCAAAGGAGTTGTGTGCAGCAACTTCCAGCAGCTATGTACTCTGCTTCACCGTGAGAGAGAGACACTGAATTTTGTTTCTTACTCATCCAAGAGACAAGATTGTTACCAAGGTAGAAGTAGTCACCTTAAGTACTCTTTCGATCATCCACACTTCCAGCCCAATTTGCATCTGAATAACCGGCAAGGCAAGCATTAGAGTCCTTTGAATACCACAACCCATAATCCGAAGTTCCATTGATATATCTTATGATTCGCTTCACCGCAATTAGGTGGGATTCCTTTGGAGCAGCTTGATATTTAGCACAAACACCCACGCTAAATGCAATATCCGGTCTACTAGCTATAAGATAAAGTAAACTCCCAATGATACTCCTATACAAGGTTGGACTCACTTCTACCCCAGAAGAGTCAACATTCAACTTTGTAGACGAACTCATGGGAGAAGAGACATGCTTTTTAGAGTCTATACCAAACTTCTTGACAATATTTCTAGCATATTTTTCTTGTGAAATGAATATGCCTTCCTTCTTTTGTTTGACTTGAAGGCCCAAGAAAAATGTAAGCTCTCCCACCATACTCATCTCAAATTCTTTCTTCATCTCCTCAGAGAACTCTATAGCCTGATCATCAATGGTAGCTCCAAATACTATGTCATCAACATATACTTGAGCCACGAGAAGATAATCTTCATCATTTTTATCAAATAAAGTTCGGTCGGCATACCCTCTTTTGAATCCTTTATCCAGGAAGTAATTGGTAAGCCAATCATACCAAGCTCTAGGAGCTTCTTTCAAGCTATAAAGGGCTTTCTTTAATCTTAGCACATGGTCCGGGAAGTGAGGATCTTCAAAGCCTTTGGGTTGTTCAACAAATACTTCTTCATTCAGGTATCCATTTAGGAATGCACATTTCATATCCATTTGGTAGAGTTTGAAGTTCATAGTGCATGCAATTGTCATAAGAATTCGAATAGACTCAAGTCTTGCCACAAGAGCGAAGGATTCATCAAAATCTACTCCTTCCACTTGAGTATATCCTTGAGCCACTAGCCGAGATTTATTCTGGATAATCTCTACATCTTCATCAGTCTTATTTTTGAAGATCCATTTTGTGCCGATGACATGAACATTTTCAGGCCTTGGAGCAAGTTCCCATACCTCATTTCTCACAAATTGATTCATCTTGAAGAGCTTCTTCTACCCTTTACGGCTCAAATTGGGCAAGGTAGCAATGGTATGTTACATGATTGGCTAGGAGAATATTTCCCTTTCTAAGGCAAAGACCTTCATCCAAAGATCCAATGATGTTCTTTGTCAGGATGATTTTTAATCACTCTTGATGATGGCTTCTTTGAAGTGGACACTTCATCATTCTAGGAGATAGAAGGATGAACTTCCGGAGGAATGAGAGGACTTGATGTTCTAGACATTGATCTTGTTTCCATTCTCGAGTTCACAAGAGTTAATTCCTTTTTTGGGGTAGGTGTTTCAACTTCAATATCGAGAGCTTCGACCTCAACAGTAGGTACTTTGGTACTTGTCCCTTCTCCATTATCAACCACCTCTACCTTTGAGTGGGATCTCAAAGTCACAAGCAAGGCAGCTTGTGTTGTTGTAAATCCAAGAAGAGAAGGAATTCATAGATTCTGAGCTTGCATGTGGTCGTGTCAATAAGTTACTACTAGAGGTAGCATTAGATTTAGGGTTAAATCTTTTGTAAAAACTTCAATTCTCTTATAGTGGATTTGGTTTACCTTAAGGATAGCTAGGTTAAATTCTTCCCAGGTTTTTACCTTGAAATGGTTAGTTTTATTGGTTTTCCTGGTCATCATATCGTGTGTTATTTACTTTTCTACATCTTTGTATGATAAGATTTATTTGTGTTTAACCAAGATCTGAATAATTAATCCAAGTAATCACTTGTTTAATATATTAGGTTAAACAATCTGGTTTAAGGGGTCTAAACGAACATACAATTGGTATCAGAGCTGGTTAGCTCTTGTTTATAGGTTCTTAACTTAAAGTTGATTCTTGACCCCTGCTGTCATTAAACACGGTCACTTTCTTGTGATCCCCCCACACTTTGATGGAAATAATTATGCTTATTGGAAAGTAATGATGAAAGCCTTCTTGAAATCCATTAATGAGAAAGTGTGGCTGTCTGTTGAGAATGGTTGGGAAAGACCAACCACCGCTATTGGTGAGTGGACTACCGCCCAAAAGGAAGCAGCAAGCTTCAATAGCAAGGCTATGAATACGATATTCAATGTTGTGTCTATGGAAGAATTTAAGAGAATCTCAAATGTGGAGACTGCTCATACCGCATGGAACATCTTGCAAATAGTGCATGAATGCACTAAGGCAATAAAAATTAATAAACTGCAGCAGTTGACATTTAGATTTGAAAGTATTAGAATGTATAATGATAAGTCTTTTGATGAATTCTATGCTAAGTTGAATAATATTTTCAATTTTGCTTTTAATTTGGGTGAAGTTTATGATCAACTTAAAATTGTTAGGAAAATTCTTAAATCTTTGACTGAGAATTTTAGACCTAAAGTGACCGCCATAATCGAAAGTAATGATGTTGACTCTATCCCTATAGATGAACTAGTAGGATCTCTTCAGTCCTATGGATTTGATTTACCAAAGACTAATAAATCCAAATTTATGGCTTTAAAATCTATTGATGATTGTGGATTTGATGATGAAGTCTCATCTATTGAGATGGCTTATCTTGCCAAGAACTTTAGAAATTTTATGAGAAATAATAATAGGAAGGCAAGAAATAGAAACAATGTTGCTACTAAGAATGTGAAGAAGAATGACACCGCCAAAAACAATAATGCTGAAAAATCAAAAGAAAAAGGAGGTCAATCTTGAGATAATTCTTTAGGACAACAGTGTTATGGTTGTCGGGGTTATGGTCATATGAAATTTGAGTGTCCAACTTTCATGAGGTCAAAAGGTAAGGCTATGGCTATTACTTTAAGTGATAATGAAGTTTTTGGTCATGCGTCCGAAAGTGATCAAGAAGGAAACTTCATGGCTTTCATTGCTACTACTGTAGTAAGTGAAATTGAGGCTGGCGATGAGAACCCTTCTGATGGGGAACTCTCTGAGAATGCAGATTTGCAGGAAGCTTACAACAAGCTTTGCAAAATAGCAGCTAGAGATGCTATGATTGTTGAATTATGTTTGAAAAAGATAAACACTCTTGAAAAAGAAAAGAAGAATTTGCTGTTAAAATTTTTTGATGCTAATGAACTCTTGAACTCTGTCAAGATTGAGAACATGTCTTTACTTGAAAAAGTTAAATGTTTAGAATTATAATTATCTGTTGCTAGAGAACAAATAGATAGATCTTCTACCTCTAAACTAGATGAGATGTTACATGTTCGAAAGTCTGTTTGAGATAAGACAGGTTTAGGGTTTGTTGAGAATGGATCTACTCTCGTAGTGAATCCACCTAAGTTTGTACCTGCTACATCAACTTTTGTTGTTCATCAAACTCTTTCTAAAGTTAAGGTTCATAAGGAAGTAGCTCCTACTTCTAGAAGAACTAGGGTAGATCCGAGTGAGTCTAAAACTAATAATTCTAATCAATCTGGAAGTAATAAAAACCACAAACCTCAGTGGTTCTGTCACTTTTGTGGTAGAGCTGATCATACTAGACCAAATTGCTTTAAGTTGCAAGCTTTAAAGCAATCTTCCAAACAAAAAGTGTTTGTGCCAAAAGCACAAGATCTTGTTGCACTTATTCATGAGTTTGTGAAGGTTCTTAACCTTTATACCAATACTGGAGCTGAAATGAAGACAAATCCCAACTCCAAGTTTGCATCTAAAAGGGTGCGGATGCAAAAGACTCAATCTCAGTAAGTATGTCTCACATGGTCCTTGTGTTAATTCTTTCTATCTCTTGTGACCAAAACTGTTTTTCTTTAGGATTGCATTTGCATAATATTCATACATTGCATTCTAGGTTTGTTTTGTTTTATATTTTTCAGTTTTTTTTTTAAATATAAAAAAATATATAAAATTTGAAAATAAATTTATTATTATTATTATTATGCATCTTCAAGATGTGTAATTGAGGTTGGCTTATGAAATTTACATTTCATGACTGTATACCTTGTTTAGCTTTGATGAGCTTTATTTGTCTGCACTTTGCTAGTTTATGCTATGTAATGCTTATATTGTGTGAGTTGTTTATGGTTTTTAATCACATGCTTTGATTTTGAAATCACATACTTTTGATTTTAAGGACTAAAAAATCCTAGGAGAAAGGCATAAATAACCATGTCACCACTGTTACTCACCAAACATGAACACCTGTGTGCAAATCATAAAAGTCGTGCTCGGTAAGGTATAGCACTTGCACAACAAAATTCTTAAAGGTGTTATTGTACATTAGTTAAAAGAAACAAAATGAAAAACAAAAAGAAAAATATGCTTCAAAAGAAAAAAAAAATAAATAAATTGCATGGTTGCAAGCGTGTTTTTAAGGAGATGTGGTAGTTATATGATGTAACTCTTTAGGTGTTAGTCACTTTCAAACTTATGTGATGAATAATGTAGAAAGTGTGTTTATTCTCTGTTTACATATCACCTTATGAGTATCTCATGCACTTGCTAGTTGCACACACCACAAGCAAAACTTTGTTAAATTTGGTACATGTGATTGTGTGTTGAGTTTTGTGGCCTTCCAAAATTAAACTTCTTGATGTGTTTAATGATTTTTTTTTGGGTGTGAGAAAAGAAAAGAGTGAGGAAATTTGCTAAAGTTCAATTTTTCTTTGAAATTTTTGGTTTTGAAGATCATTTGAAGTCATGAACATTCATGCCATATCATAAAAACAGTTTTTCAAATGATTCAGTAAAAAAAATTTCCAAGATTTTCCAAAATTTCTGTTTCTTTGTAATTCGACCGATTGAGCCTGTTTTTCGACCAATTGAAATGTGAAGGAGAAAAATAGCTTTTTCTTTTACAACTTTTGGGTTCCTTCGATTCTTGCCCGATTCTTTTCGATCAGTCGAGCATGTTTTCATGTGCATTTCGATTCCTACTAGATTCCTCTTGACCAATTGGATTTTGAATTTTAAAAACAAAAAGGAATCAAATCTGACTTTTTTCAAAAAAAGCTTTGTCTATCTCTTCAATTCCTCTCTCGATCCCTCCTCTCAAAAAATTTTTTTGTCATTTTTGTGGTCAAAGATTCAAAGGTTTTCTTCATACACTTAAGGTAAGACACTTTTAACCTTTCTTTTTCATCTTTTTATATGATTACATGCATTTTTCATGAAATTTTTAGGGATTTTCGCATATCTCAAATTTTGGGATTTTTGATGATAAAAAGGTTTTTGATCAAATCTGAACCATGGGTTTTTGTTCATGCATCATTTAAACATGTTTCACATACTTTAATTTCAAAATTTTTGTGTTTAATTGAAAATTTCAAAATTAGGGTTCTAAGTTCTTGAGAAATTGGGGATTTTGTGAAATTTGGCAAAATTGAGTGAAATTGGCTTCTGATATTGATGGATTGAGTGATTATAACTTGTTTTATACTTGTTGTGTTGTTCAATTTATCAATATAAGGATTTTGAGAATTATTTTTTTCAAAATTGGGAATTTATTAAAATTCTTAAATTTCCTTTGTCAATTTTCAAAATTGTGATGAATTTGGACTGTTTAAAAGCATTAGATCATGCATCATATAGTTTTTCAAATTGCATGCTATCTTTTCTCTAATCCTTCTTGTGCAATCTGCCCTTGGTTTTTATTGTTTTCCTTGTTTTTGATTCTTAGTCATGGCTCCTAAGGTTGGTAGGAAATTCAAAAGTAGAGCCAATAGGAACCCCGGGTCTTCCTCTTCAAGTACAGCACAAGGTGATAGAGATTGTTTTCTATATGCTAAATGTGAGGAGACCTTAACAAAGTATAGGTCTATTTGGGGTGAGAAGGAGATAGTGTTGAGTAAACTAGATCCTTCTATTTGTAGGAACTTCGTGTCTATGAAATGTTTTCCTTGTGTGAGGTGTCTAATCCTCCTCAGCCTGACCTTAATTAGAGAGTTTACTTTAACCTCTCTATCTATTCTAAGGTTACATGTGATCATTATTTGACTTCTTGGATCCATGGTCAAGAGTTTACCAACACTAAACAAACTATTTCTGAAGCTTTAGGAGTGCCTTTAGTCCGTACACCCACATACCCATATGCTAAGTTTCCTGCAGTTGATGATATGATGTCCCTTCTTTGTGGTCGTCCTGTTTCTTGGGGTTCTAAACCAAGAATCAATTCTTTTGAGTTCACCAAGCTTAATTCTTTATACTTGAGGATCACATGTCATAACATCTATCCCATTTCCCATGTTCATATCATTCCCATAGAGAGATATGCTTTCCTTTATGCTTTTATTATCGATGGTTCTATGTGTTTTCTATCCATGCTTATACAAACCATAGTTGATATCTATAGAAGTAAGAGTAAGAGTTAGAAGTTATTCTTTCCTATGTTCATTTTTAGGATTTTGAGGTACTTAGGTCCGTCGGACTTTCCTCTCCTAGAGTTAGTGCATTTTATCGCCCCTATAGGAGCTATCTACCTTAAACAGAGACAGGCACAGATGAAGAGTCTTGAGCAAAGCATTGGGACTTCTAAGAGACCACGAGGAGATCTTGCTACTACCTCTGGTACTATGCCTGCTGCTGAGGAGACATTTGTGGATTTGATTGTTGCTATGGATCCTGCTGGTGATGCTAAGGGTGTTAATCCTTTAGTTGCTCCTCCTCTTTCACTCTATACTATGATGTAGTCCTTCATGACTACTCAGGCTGCTCATGGACAGCTTCTTAATGAGTTGTTGACGGAGGTTGCCTTTTTGAAAGCTGATTTTGCAGACTATAGGAGTGCTTTTCCACCTCCTTCACCCTTTGAGGATCGAGTTTGCCTTTGGCAATACGTAACAAAAAGGGGGAGTAGATTTTAAACTTTTTGTACTTAGGGGGAGTAGATTTTAGACTTTTTGTACATAGGGGGAGTAGACTTATTGTATTTTTGGGGAGTTTTGATGTATTTGCATAACAGTTTTTTTATTGGATTTTATTTTTTTTTTTTTTTTTTTTTGGTTTTGTGTTTATTTGTCTATCTTTATTTTTGTTGTGTATATCTTGAATTCACAAACATTGATTTGATGTGGTTATTGATTATGATAGTTGATGATGATGAGGTTATTCATATTGATGTGTTCACTATCTATTTATATGTTTTGTGATTTCAAAATTCAAATTCAAATTTTGATTTAGATTGTTATACTATATTTTCCACACATGTGTTTATGGTTTGTTTTTAGTGTTTCAGGAAATTACAGGTTAATTCTTTCTATAGCTGCTATCAATACTAGCAACTAATAGTTAGTAGTTGTGTAAGAATTGTATTAGGGCAATAATTTGTATTTGAGCTGGTTTTTGATTTAGCATTACATGTTATATGTGTGTTTTGTCACAGATTGCCAAAGGAGGAGATTTCTAGGTTCTAAAGATTTAGAATTAAATATTTAGAATCATTGTTGTATTATGTTGGCAAACCGAGAACAAAACATATCTAGTCTAGGTGTTTAGGCAATGCTTAAATAAGGTTATTTCAAGTTTTGAAGTCCGGATAATTGCAGAAAAGGAAGTGAAGTTCTGCCTTTCTCGATTGATCGAGAATTAGGCTCGACCGATTGAAAATTGCAAGCACAATTTTCTCCAGAATTTTTAAACAAGCCCAAAGCCTGCGAAAACATTTAGGGTTTCATCTAAACTTGTCCACATATAAAAGGAAAGCCCTAGCCACGTTTTGAGGTTTTTGAAGAAGACTTGTGTTTTACTCTTTGTGAGATTTGAGAGGTTTTATACCTTCTAACTACACAAAAATCTATCGGAGCCAAAACTACAATCAAGCATTGGTAGAACATAGTTGCTGCATCAAGATCAATAAGTGAAGGTGATTTGAAATCTTTGAGTGGGATCTCAAAATCACAAGGAAGAGGGCTTGTGTTATTGTAAATCCAAGAAGAGAAGGAGTCCAGAGATTCGAGCTTGCATGTGGTCATGTCAGTAAGTTACTACTAGAGGAACCATTAGATTTAGGGTTAAATATTTTATAAAAACTTCAATTCTCTTATAGTGGATTTGGTTTACCTTGAGGATAGTTAGGTCAAATCCTCTCCAAGTTTTTACCTTGAAACGGTTATTTTCATTGGTTTTCCTAGGTCATCATATCGTGTATTATTTACTTTTCCGTATCTTTGTATGATATGATTTATTTATGTTTAACATAGATTTGAATAATTAATCTATGTAATCACTTGGTTAATATATTAGGTTAATCAATCTAGTTTAAGGGGTCTAAACGAACATACATAGGGTTTCTAGGCTGGTTCATGCATACGCATGAACAACCCTACATGCGGATAACCAAGCCTGTGTATGCAGCCTTGATCATGTGCATGTGGGTTTTTGCCCAGAAACGCTAAAGACATAGCAAACAAAGCAACACTTAAAACATAAATTCTAGCAACCTAACATGCTTAAAATATAAAGAAAACATAAACCTATTCTAAGCAGACATGTTGTAAGGCATAAAACAAACAAAGAAACAAATAAAAGACAGAATTAAAAGGAGAAAATAAAAGAAGAGTTTGAAAAGGATACCTCAAAGCAAAAGCTCCTAGGCTTGATTTTTGAACATAAGATTAAGGCTAGAAAAGGCCATAATCAAATAAAATTGACTTTAGCATATTTTGTGAAAATCTCCCCTTGATTCACTATTTCTAGTGAATCTTAATGTTTTCCATTAGGATTTTTGTGTGTTTTTGAAATGTACCATGTAAGACTATTTATATTGTGAAAATGAGGGTTTGGAATGATTCACAGGCGATGTAGGCTTCTAGGCTGCGTACGCAAGCACAAAGCATGCGCACGTAGGTAGGATTTCAGAAGCACCAGAAAGGCAAGTTTTTTGTATTAAAAACTGAGGTTTGGAAAGCAAGTTCATGCTTGCGTATGCAGGCTTAGGGTTTCTTTTGGCCTTTATTTTCAAAAAATAGATTTTTTTACTCATTAAAAAATTATATTTTTCATTTTAATATCTCTCAAGTCAATTTGTAATCTAATTGGGCTCTAAACCAACCTTGGGTCTTAGAATTTTAGTATCATTGGGGAATGAAGGCCCAAGTCATAACGGGTACAAAATGCGGTGTCTACAACTACAACGTTTTAGTTTATCAAAAGGTCCTATTGTGATGTAGGACACAATTTACTATTTTAATCATTGTAATTTATTAATTTTGGTATTTAATTTGTAATTTTCATTATTTTAGGTTTAGGGCATTTATTTGTTGGTGTGGGTGTGTGTTCCAAACACTTTTATTCTTATTTATTTTCTAGCTGTTGGAAATTTATGAGTAAAATAGCCATTGGACAATTATGAGAAAAATAGCCGTTAGTCAATAATTGATAATATAGCCGTTAGGCTTTTAAGAGTTATTAGTAACCAATAACTATAGAATATTATCTTCATAAGTAGCCTATATAATACTCATCATAACACACTTTCTAAAGGGTCTTTTACTACTCTATATTTTAGATACACAAGTCTACTATCTTTCTCTCTCACATATTTTTTCTACAAGAATATTTGTTCTAAGGAAAGGCAATAGAGGGTTGTTCTTAAACCTTTTGTGAGTGGAAGTGCGTACATTACAAAGGTCGACGCTATAGTCTAATCCTGGGGGGTTGTTTGGCCAAGAGAACCAATCGCACCAAGTTTTACTTTGGGTGGCACGAATCAACCTTTAAGAACAACGCTCTTTGCGTGATTCTATAGCATTGTGAGATTGTTCCTAATTTTACTCAAATTTATATTATTATTGCTTATTTACATTCTTGCTAATTATTTGGGATATTGTTTGTTGTATCAAACTTGTTTATTTACTAAAATATTTCCAACAATATTTCCTTGTTTTTAGGTGATTTTAATGCTTTTTAGGTCAAATTTGGTTCCTATTATGGTTAGGTATTAATTAGGACTTATTTTAGAATATATTTTCTTATTTATCATGTTTTATGTATTAAAATTTTTCAGATTATTGATATTAGTAAAAATTCAGACTTTTGTCTATTGTTTCTCTAGTGGATTTCATAACCCTTTCTCCTTGTGGATTCAAGAACCCTTGTGGATTCAAGATTATTTTTAGAAGCAAGCCTGTTTTGTTTCTTGTTTTCTAGAAGTAGGCATGTTCTGCTTCTTAACACTTCCACAATTTGCATCATAATACTAACTTTAAATGGGCTAAAAACATTAGTTAAGTGACGTCTAAAAACCTAGGATTTTCTCCAAACAGGAGTTCCACTTGTAATAGGATTACTTGACCTATAAAAAGGCTCTTTAGGGAAAATTCAGGGGAGAGTCTGCTTTGAGAACGAAATTTAGGTTTTCTTAAAGTTTATTTACAATTTTTAGAGTTTTATTTGGTATTATGGCTTGTTAGAAGCCTTACTAAAATAAGAGATGAACCCAACCATTTATTAATATGTTCTTAACAATTATTTAATGGCTTTAATGCTTATGTTCTTGTATTTTTGATTAATTTACTCATCTAGAAAAGTGTTTAGTTTTGTATAATTCTTTGATTTATCATAGACACCAGGTATGTTAAATGTTTAGTAATCCCTGCGAACTAATTCACAAGTTTTGTTTTGCCTAAAATCAATCAATTTCATGAAACTACCTTAAACAATTAAATCTTGATTTCTTTTTGTTAAATTATCCGACTAAGATAATCATTTGTATGAATTTTAGTTGAGTTATAAAATAAATATTGTTAAGACTACTAATAGACATATTGTGTGTGGATCCCTAAACCTTAGCACCTTAATATATTGTTATTTTCTCTCAATACAAATTACATTTACTAAATAATCAAAATCTCTTCAATTAAACTTTTTTGTTTTAGTTTTATTCTCTTGTGATTTGCTAATCAATTTCATTTTTCCTGTAGATTCGACCTCGGACTCATTGAATTATTACTTCGCAACTACCCTAATAATAATAAAAGAAAACACATAAGGCAGATAAAACCAAACACCAAAAAATATAAAAAAAATAATAATAGTAATAAAATAATACTAAACCCACATAAAAGAACACGCATAAGGCAAATAAAAGTATAAAATAAATAAATAAATGAATAAATACTAAACCCATATATATAAAACAACATGCATAAGGCAAATAAGTCAAACTAGTCGCTAACTCGTGCGATGCACGGGAAAGTTCTTAGAAATACTAAAATTTTCCAATTAAGAAGTGGTCAATTCAGTAAAGTTCTTAGAAATACTAAAATTTTCCAATTAAGGAGTGGTCAATCTAGTGAGAAAATGAATGTCACTATTAATGTTTTTGGAGGGTTGAGAGAAATTTAGTTAAGATAAATGGACCTTTTCGCTACGGATTTTAAGGAATAAGTCACACAAATGGTTAATTACAACACTAATATTCAAAGGAATACACATAATTCATTAGATTGTAAAGGATTTGAGTTGGTGAGCCAAGGTGTGTGTGTGTGCGCGCATATATATATATATATATATATAGTGATCTTGTCTCATATTTCTTAGTCTACTGACAAAATTTTGAAAAATAATATGATGTTTAAACATTGGTTATTGCCTGCACAACAAAAAGGGTAAAATTTCAAATCAAAATATTACATATCACATCTAAAAGAAACAATAACAAAAAGTAAAAATATACGACATGCACTAATAACAAAAATTTATAATATTTGAAGAGTTTTACAAATCAACTCAACAAAATCTTATTAAATTGGTCAGGGCAGCTTCACTAACTATATTTTATCAATATAAATAACCATCTTCATAAGACTTTTGCTTAAATTATCATACTAAATATGAGAAAACAGGTGCAAGCATATTGTTGTTGACTCTACACTGCATCCCAAAGAGTTTCTCTTGGATTGCTTCGTTCTTCTCTCTGGCTTTACAGCGAATGCTCCCCCATCTTAACATTCCTACCTTGTAAAACTTTGCAGACAAAGGCAGAATCACTCAACCTTTGTTTATCTCTCAATAATTAAGATAGATAGCTAACTTACACATTTCCAGAATTTTCATTTTCTACTTTTGCAGCCCCCAAAAAAGGTTGTCCTGATTTTATCAAAAGCTTGCCTACCATTAGTATTAAAATTCTTAGTATATACACCATTAGCATAGATACAAATTAATTCAAGAGTAGCCTTGTTTTAAAAAGGTCATAAAGCTCAAATATCACTAGAAACCAAATAAATGAAATCATTGCTCAGTACTAACAGTAAAATTCTCATTAATCTAGTGCAATATAGAACAAATGTAGATTTTATAAAAATATCCTATAGTACATATACAATATATCAATACTAATATGCTACAAACCTAATGTAGATTTTGCTTTCATATATTTTGTGCCTTAGTGACAAAATTCACAAAAGTCCCATCCAGTAGTTTAGGCTATTGTTTCCATGTTTTGAAAAACAAAACCTAATATTTATTGAAAAAGGAATGAAATAAAAAATTAATTAAAAATCACAAAATGAAGAACCAAAAATCAAGTACATAGAGGGAGATTGTTGGAAGAAGAATTAACGAACCTAACATGAATTGTGAAGAGTCAATTGGTAAGATTTTAGACTCGATTAGAAAGGAAGCAACTCTAAAAGTTGAAGCTCGCCAAGCTCTCTTGCATTGTTTTTGTACCTCCCGAGGTACGAATACCAAGGGTTTTAATGGATGAGCAGCTAATAGACTAAACAAATCGGCTTGTATTTCAACCATCAATAACACACCCAAAATGACAAAAATCTAGATAGATTAAAATGGAAGATGGCAAAAGAACTTAACAATTTATTTATAATTGCTAAAAATGTTATAGGATTTCCAAAATATCTATTCATTTCTTTATTGTTACTATTATTATTCCAAAAAGTATGGTTCAAACATGGATGGAACTCTTTCTCACAAGAATTCGATATATTTTGAAGAAAAATAGCCTTTTACCTTCCATGACCTTAGGGTGTTATCTTTAGAAGTAGCAGCCACAATGATACCTTCAACACCTGTATATAAGAACAACTTTAACATTGACAGTGTAAAGAAGTAGAGTCACTAAAACATTTACCATTTGAAAGAAATAGATATCGGCGAACAAATAATAGATGAAAAAAATATCTTCAGAAACTAAGTAGGATTAAAAAATGAAAATTATTACTAAATTGCTTCGGACATACAAAGTTCTTAAACAATTCAAGCCATATAGGTCCCAAGTTCAAGTGAAACAGTTATTTTTGGCATTTCTAGGAAGTAACAATGGGGAAAGAAATACCCTTTCTTTATCTCGATTTAGGCTTCTTATAAACTTCCTTTTCCTCTTTTTCTAACAAAGACAGCACCACCTTAACAAAAACAGTTCCCATGAATCAAAATTCCTAAGCATATCTAAATATGCCCATAAGCAGAGCACTCAACAATAGGAGTGTAGGATTGCTATATTAATAGGAAATATTTTCCTCAAAGTGAAAGCTTATTTGAAAAAATTCAGTGAACCCTTCACATTGAAGTTAAGATTCAAAATAACTTTCAATAAGGATGGGAAGTTTTCTTTTAGATTTCTTTCCTTGTACTTCTTAAGTGATGGAAAGTTTGGTTTAGGCATTTTTACAAATGCTTTGGGGAGCAAATAACATAGTCACCAACCAAAATCTTCAACTTGTATAAATAGTTACTAAGTATTTAACATCTAACCACTGTAATTTATCACACACACAATGAAGTATACAAAAAATTTCCAATACCAAGAGCAATATAAACAAAGAGAAAGTAAGAAAAACACGAAAGGACACTCACAAAGTGTGGTTCATGTGGGCATGAGAGATGCAAAGGAAGTCTTGTCTGTACGCTTCGCTAGGGACAATGACCAATATTGAAAGCCAAATTAGGAGTATGCAAACTTATGCAGGTTTTGTGGCCTGCAATTGACAGATCCTTCATCAAGAACTTAGTTTTGGCTGACCAAAGCACCACAAATTTCCACATCTTCTCTTCTTGCCCTTATAGATGAAAAGTAGCTATTCGTAATTATGAGGTTGTATCATAGGAACAACATCCTCTCCAATGATAAGTAAATGGTGTTATTCAATTTTCTCTCTAAAAAGACTTCAGGTTTGAATTCCTATAATCCATTTATTGTAAACCCAAAAAAAAAGGAAAGAACGGTTTAGGCATCTAAGATTGGTTCAAACATTGCATGAATGTGTGCCTAACATGAACAAAGGTCTTCTTCAATAACTAATAAAATCAAAGTAATAAACCCTCCCTAGAAAACGATTTAAGAAGATGATGCTAAAATCATTAAATCAACAAATTTGGTCAACCAATAGAGTTAGCAGCTTCAACTAAACTTGAATAAATCAAACCTAAAAAATAAGAGAGACATATTGGTACAACATCGAGGCCAATATTCATTCATAATTCATTTACTAACCCAAAAAAAAAAAAAAAAAAAAAAAAAAAAAAAAAAACAAAAACAAAAACCAAAAAACAAAAAAACAAATTAAGAAAATTAAGATTAATAAAGACAGATTCAGGGGTTAACCCACCATGACACCAACAAAGTTAGAATCGCCTTTGAAAAGGCTCGAACAGCAAAATCTTCTTAACCTTCCCATCATTTTCTTGTGTTTCACTCCCATATAGTCTAAGCCAAGCTTCAATAATTCCTATTTAATTTTTTTTTTAAATATTTAACACCAATAACCTAGAGGTCAAAGGTCAGTTCGTGTTTTGTGTTTTTTTTGGGAAAAGATGGAGGTCGGGAGAGAGTTGAAGAAGAAGCAGATACCTTCGATTTTGCACGGGTTCAACCTTAATCAAAACCAATTATCCAAATACTTAAATTAAAGAAAATCAAACCAAATCCAAATACCTAAATCTAAGATAACAAAAATTAAATCATATACAACACTAATTTTCTTGTTTAAAAATACTTGCATTGGTAGGTGCTTTGGCGATATATGACGATGGTGGGAGGCTAGCACTTTCTGCCATTGAAGGAGTGAGAGAGTGCCCATGGGCTATGATTTAGGGATTTTAAGAATTGAGAGTGGCAGAGCGAACGACAAAGAAGAAAGGGTATTTGGTCTCTCTGGAGTGGGTATAAAACCTAAAATAAAAAGAAAAATAAAATAGTGGTAGAACGCAAAGCATCAAGTTGGGTTTTAAAAATTTTTTATTATTATTATTATTTTAATATTGTGCTGACATGAAAATTGTGTGAGCTTTAAAAACTTGAGTTATATATATATATATATATATATATATATAAAGGGGGAAGGGGACGCACAGATGAAGAGAAAGAGAAGGAAGCACAGTAATATTGTAAATGGAGATAATGTAAATGGAAATAATGTAAAGAACTTGAAAGTAAATAGCTTGAAAGTAAATGACTTGAATGTAAGAACAATAGTAAGGCGATAGAACCAGCCAAGCAGTATATAAAAATAATTCAAAGTAAATAAGAACAATAGTTCAAAATAAATGAAAGCAATTTAGAACCATCCGGTATGGCGGTAATCCGTCCAAGGTGGTGGTAGCAACAAGTAAAGTAATGAACATAGAACTGAAAATACTTGTTATTGAAAGTAGGATAAACACTTACAGTAGTAGTAGTCAATACAAGATCTCAACAGTTATGGGTTAACAAGTACAAAGCTTGAACTAGTCCTAGTTACAAGGTTTGTAGAATTACAAAGTTTGTAGTAAACAAGGATGAGTAGTAGAAGTAGGGTGAGTTCTTTCTCTAAGAAGGCTAGTTCTAAGGAAAGGAAATCGAAGTAAAACTTGACTTGAGAAAAGCCCTAAAACTTAAGGGACAACCCCCTTAAATAGGCAAAATTTTCTGAGTGAACAGTGTCATGAACAAGTAAAAAGTGAACAAGAATCCGTGAACAAAGAATCCGTGAACGAGAATCAGTGAACAAGAATTAGTGAACGATGAATCAGTGAACAGTGTTTTTCCCACTTTTTGAAATAAAAACTTCTGAACTTTTGGCTTTCATTTGGTCCAACATGTCAGGAGAAGCATGGCAAAAAGGCAAAAGGAGAGCATGCTTGTCTTTCACCAAGTACTTAGATGCTTCATTCTTTTCTAAAAAGACTCCAAAGGTGGTAATGTTGGTCAAAAGGAAGCATCATATCTTCTCAACCATCATGGCTTGTGTCTTTCAATTCTGAATATTGTAATAGATGTGGCCGTTGTGTAGGCTAGACAAATAGTGGCCGTTATGCAGGCTAGACAAATAGGGAATCAAAATCTTCCGCAAAATCCGGAATGTCATGAGTTAATTCCGGATTTTCCGCAACATATTTGTGAATGTCAATAAAATATTTTGGCTATTGTGCAAGCCGGACAAATAAAGTAACACCGTCTCTAGAAATAGTAGTGACCTCATCAATCAGTAGAGGGAGCATCGGAGGGATAACCATCAAAAGGATCAAAAGGACCTTGTGGAGAATCACATACATGCTCATGGTAAATAGCATACTTATTACAGAATCCACAATATAAAATTGGCTCAAACTTTGGGTTTTTTCTGGGATGAGGAGACTGTTTAGATTAGGATGATCTTTTGTTTGTAGGTGAACAAAGGTGTCAAAGATAGGGTTTGGGGCCAAAAACAAAGCAATTCTACCGTGCTTCCTATGAAATGATAATTTTTCCATAGATTATGAGCAACTTCACGAATTTGATTATTAAAATAATTTCTCCAAAGCATTTTGCAAGGACAAAAGGATCATTAAGGGACAATCGAGAATTTCCCTCGAACCATGGCCCTTGGTGGGTATAGCCATTAATGAGGATGAGATGCTTTGAGGGGTTAACATTCATCCAGTTATTTTTTTCCCATTTTGGTAGAGTGCTCAAAGCATCTAATGGTAACAAAAGGTCTAGTGGAAGAGTTTTCAAACCCTTTAATAGCATTCGAATGATCGTGGAAGTTGGCTAGCTTTGTTTATGACTTGTCAATTTTACAAACCTAACAAAGCCATATTCAAACATTTGGGAAAGCCAGCTAGAATTAGGATCCTCATCATCACTATCATCCTGAATCTTCATCAGTGAAATATGAACCAAGTATCAAAATTAATAAGGAGACCAGGAAATGGATGTTTCTTTTCATATACTCGAGATCGCTCCCAAAGTGGTCTTCCCATTCAAGCTGAATAAAGACATTATCACCTTCGTCTATTTCATTAGGGTCGGGAATAGTAGCAAGAATAAGTTTTCTGAAATACTTGGACCATAGGTCAAAAGACCGAGACATAGCCTTGCTATCCAGAATACGAGATTGTAAATCTGAAGGCAAGTTGGCAACAGCACTTCTTAACATGGATTGGGTCTTAAGACTCAATCTAGCATAATCAGTGCCCATTATAGTCTTTGTATCCATCGAATGGATTTCCTCTTTGCCAAAGAGTTGACTAATGTAGGTTTTAAGACGGCTCACAAGAGCCTCATTTTTTGAAATAAGGTTATTTTCTGGAACAAAGTCAATATTTGAAGCAAGGTCATTGTTTGAAATAAGGTTACTATAATGGCTCATATAAATCTCGTTTTGAGCAGTAAGGTTAACAAGGTGGATTTCAAGGGCTCTAAGGGTTTTGTGAAAAACATTACTGTGGTTTTTGGTGAAAGCAAACTGAAGGTTATCAAGAATGAATTTAATAGAATCGGTAATTTCGAGTAGGTACCATTGTGGAATTGTAGATTTTTTGACAAGACTTCTTGTAAAGCAATTAATATATCACCATTGGAGTATGTCACCTCTGCCGGGACATCTCCTTGAAGGGATGTTGATCCTTTGGGTTTTACACCGGAAGATACGCCTTCATGCATTTTAAAAGGTCGTCCCCCTGGGAACCTTTGGCTTTGGGAATAGTCATGCGCAGGAGCTTTTCCCTTGTTTTTCTTTCCATGATAATCCACTTACTAGTGGTATAAATATGAATATTATTATTATCCCACTTATTAGTGGTATTTATCCACGTATCATTATCCGATTCCTGCAAAGAATCATTAATATTGTTAGGATAATGGATAGGTTTTAACATTTTAGTGTTATGAAAATCACCTTTAAAATCATCGAGAATTCATTATCGGTTCTTGAACAAGGTCATTCATGGGAGAGTCTTTCTTATAAGACAGATTATTAATATCAATTTCAAACTTTGAGGCAAATTTGAATTTTGCTTTCTATCCAAATGGATCAGTAGTAATTCCATCATGTTCAACAAGAAAGGGATACAAAAAGTTAATAAATGGCAGACCAAGAATCACTTTATCGGTCATATTTTTGACAAGAACAGAAGGAATCTTGAAACAAACATCATCATGGCACACCCGAGCATTATTCAATTCATACTTAATTTTCATTTGAGAACCATTAGCGAAACCAATCTTTCAAAGTGGATTTCTCAAAATATTTTGAGAGAATTAATCCTTCTTGGATACTGATTCATATCGCACCGAGAATCAATCATAGCAATAACGGTGAAATGATAATCGGGAGAAACAACAATTTTAACTTTTGTAAACCATTTTGGAGGAACTAATTTATTAACAAAAGCAAGTTGGGGATTAGTGAAAGTATCAAGAGTACCTTTATCGTAAAGAAGAGCCTCGTTGACTGGAATCATTTCCATCATCGTGCTCATTTTGTTCGTTATGGATTTATTAAGATCTTTATCAAGTTTTAGCATCGTCAATTCTTGTTTAAGATTATGATTATCACTTTTCATGCTTTTAAATTCATGTTTTAATTCATTTATCTCTTGTTTAACAATATGAATTTCATTTTGGAGATCATTAACAGTTAAATCTTTAGATTTCTTTTTATTAAATCTTTCCAAAGTTTCTTCAAAACTTATGGTTGATTTTGGTTTTTTACTAATTTCATCTGTTATCAAGTTTTTCTTAAACCTATCCAAATAATCTTTCGGAGTTCGGGTTTTGAATTTGATTTATTAGCTGAATTATCGCTTTTTCATCTTCTTCACTCTTGGTGAGAGTATTAATAACATTGCAACAGGAATCTCTACAACCAATTTTAATATTAGGAGAATCGGAAGAATCATCAGATTGATAGCAAGAATCGATGAAGAAGAAAAATCGTTTTCCAAAGAATCGATTTAACTGTTTGATTCAAGGATTCTAAATAATTCTTCTTGCACATTATCATCAATGTTTAACATGTTGAACTTGTTTTTTAACTTACCAGGTTTTTCTTTACAATCTTTACTAAAGTGTCCCGGTTTACCACTACGTTAAAGTATTTACCTTTACTTGGTTTTTGTTTAACATGTTTTTTAGAAACATTTTTCTTCTTAGCATAGAAATCATTAGGTTTAAAAGTATTTTTGTTTTTTATGGATTTTATCATGTTTTTTACTTTTTTCGCCTAGAAGGAGCAATAGGAAATGAGACCATATTGTTCACGTAAATTTCCCATTTCATATTTAGCTTTTCTTTTATTCTTTAATTGGTGTTTTAACAATTTTTCATCATTGCACATATTAATACCAAGTCTTTTAATAGTCTTGAACATATCACCATAAGTTAAATTATCATAATCAATAGAATCATTTTTACCCATTAATTCTTGTTTTACCTTATGAGCAAAGATAGGAGGCAGACCGTCAATAAACTTTTCTTTCCAATAAGGCTTATGGCAATCTTTCCGGAGCATCACCCTGGAAGTAAAAACATCTTGATACCATCTGTAATCGGACATAGTAGGACAACTCAAATTATTTAGATAATCGAAACACGGGATGAAATATTGGATGGAGTACCAACAAAATGTTTGAGAATGGTATAGATCAATGTATTAACACCATCAGAATACCACGACCAATACTTTCATCAAAAATAGGCAAACCTTCTTCATTCTTTTTAACAAAGATGTTTAATAGACTCTTTGGATTCTTCAGTGATGTATGAATCCCACCATCCACGAAGAGTGCCGGAAAAACCAAGAAGAAGCAAGTTAACAATTTCAAGGTTGATCAAGATTATGGTTGTTTTGATAAGCAATACCAACCATAGACATGTGGCTCATTTTATTAATGATTTCTGTTCAGATAAACCATCAATATTCCATTCATAGAGTTTATCGCCAGAGACAAAAACGTGTTTGAAAAGATCTCTCTTCAAACCGCATATCGGGAGGAGTAGGTTTTGGATACCAATTTTTGTAAAAGACATGGGTTTGGAGTTCCCAACAAATCTTTTAATTTCTGGGAAATCATTATCAAAGATTCTTTTGCAGAAACAGAAGAAACAGAAAACAAAGATTTAATCTGTATTTTCATCGTAAATAGTTTCTTTTTGGAAATAGTGAGAGAGCAGTTGGAGTTCTTGTAGAAGTACTAGTACCTTGATTTAATCTTTAGATTAGCAAGCATTTTGTCAACAATTTCAAGAGTCTTGGACTGAGAGGTTTTAAACATAACCTTTTCTCTTTGACTGGATAAATCAATCAAAGGTTTCTCGGTTTTAACAGGGGACAGATTTTTCGAAGTAGAAACAGATTTTTCAACAAATTTTTCTTCAATACGGTCAAGTGTTGACCAATAATATGCAAAGATTGATTAGTAAAATTGTTTTGTTCAATAATACTAACAATAGGAGTTTGATCATCAGCAATTTTGAAAGGAGAGGCCTTCACTTCCTCTTTTGTCACTTCATCTTTCTTAGTAGTTATTAAAATTGAATCAAGGGGCGGATGACTAGACCTAACAATGGTTTTATCAATCTTAACAAAATTTGATTTCTTTATCACATATAAATGTTGTTTTGAAACCTCATTATTTGGAACATAATGGTTTTCGAGAAAATCAAAAAACAAAATATGTTTTTTCAATTGATTCATCATTTCCAACCATTTGCTTTTAACACGGTCTTTATCGATCGAGCAAAATTATCTTGGAAATATTTTCTCTTGGTTTTGTTTGAAGCAAGCATAAACTCATTGTACAAAGAATCCCAATCAATTTCAAAATCATCATTCAAAACAGTCAAAACTCTTAATTGATTTTGGTAAACAGGAGGAGTTTCAATAGCAAAGCATCAAAATCGGATGGAGAAAGAGAAACAAGATCTTCCTCATCTTCATTAGCAGTTTTACTAAATGGAGTGGAAGTTTCAGGTTTAGTTGAATAGTAAACAGAGCTAAATTGGGATTTATCACTTGAAATACCTTTTAGCTTTAAATCGAGGATGTTTCCAAATTCTTTTTCAAAAATTCATTGATCTCGCGATCTCTTTTTGAAATGCTTTCAGATCCAAAGCAAAGGAATGTCTTCCTTCGTTGATCCTCAAAGGTGGATTGTTTTGAAAACTTATTTTAACAGTACCATCAAGATATTGTTGAATATGGGTGAGATCAAGCTCATCAAAAATGGGTTTAGCAGAGGGGTTTCTTGTGCTAACAACCAATCCTTAGGAAGATTAACATCTTGCCATTAAATCATTTTTGGAACTTGGATTTTAGCATCAGGAGTTGAACATTGAATTAACATGGTTTTACCTGAAGGTTCTCTAGGCATTAAAGCACAAGGATTCATTTGAGTACCCATTAGTTTGTAATAAATACGATAGATCAAAGCAAAAGGCTTACTACCCTCTTCCATGTGATAACCGGATGAAGCAATATTCAAAGTTAAAGCTTTAACAATATTAGGATCATCCAAAGCAAGAGTAAGATCAGGATAACGATTAAAATAAACAGGACCATCATACAAAGAAGCAGTGATCATTCCAAGAATGCTATCTTTAAAAATCTTAAATCTAGCATCTCTTAAACACATAAGAACAGAAGCATTAATGCCCTTGCGGGTAAGTGGTTTAATAGCAACTTGAACCATACCAATATGCAAATAATAGAATTTTTTTAGCAGCAAGGAAGTCATTAATATTCCTTTTAGTGAATAAGCAACATTTTTCATGAATTTTCGAAATAGAGAAAATTTGTTCAACAGTTCTAACTTTATAAACAGAATGAAAAGTACTTTCAACAAAACTAGTTTTATAAATAGTTTTAGTATCAACTTTAGGAATAGTCCATTTACGAAAATCAGGAATCATCTCATTATCATCAATAGTGTGATCTTCTTCATTTACAATATCGGGAGGACAACTAGTCCTGGAGCCGATAGAGGAGTTGGATCTCCACAACTTATCCATACTATCCTAGGTTCAACACTCAGTTATCATGTTTTTCTCACAACCGTTGCATTTCGTAACACATACCCTAACCAACCTCATACCTCTCATGCCCTACACGCCCTCTCTTGGCTCAAACGGGCCTTACAGCTAGGTCCTAGGAATTCACTTTACAATTAGGGTGGCGCCAACGACGGTAAGAAGGGAACACAACAACGGAATATCAAGCGTTCGGGTAGACACGGACAAGAAACAAAGAACACAACCACACTACCACCGGCCAGAAAAGAGTGGCTCTGATACCATAAAGGGGGAAGGGGACGCACAGATGAAGAGAAAGAGAAGGAAGCACAGTAATATTGTAAATGGAGATAATGTAAATGGAAATAATGTAAAGAACTTGAAAGTAAATAGCTTGAAAGTAAATGACTTGAATGTAAGAACAATAGTAAGGCGGTAGAACCAGCCAAGCAGTATATAAAAATAATTCAAAGTAAATAAGAACAATAGTTCAAAATAAATGAAAGCAATTTAGAACCATCCGGTATGGCGGTAATCCGTCCAAGGTGGTGGTAGCAACAAGTAAAGTAATGAACATAGAACTGAAAATACTTGTTATTGAAAGTAGGATAAACACTTACAGTAGTAGTAGTCAATACAAGATCTCAACAGTTATGGGTTAACAAGTACAAAGCTTGAACTAGTCCTAGTTACAAGGTTTGTAGAATTACAAAGTTTGTAGTAAACAAGGATGAGTAGTAGAAGTAGGGTGAGTTCTTTCTCTAAGAAGGCTAGTTCTAAGGGAAAGGAAATCAGAAGTAAAACTTGACTTGAGAAAAGCCCTAAAACTTAAGGGACAACCCCCTTAAATAGGCAAAATTTTCGGAGTGAACAAAGTGTCATGAACAGTAAAAAGTGAAAAAGTGATCTCGTGAACAGCGAATCCGTGAACGATGAATCCGTGAAGCGATGAATCGTGAACAAGAATTAGTGAACAAGAATCGTGAACAGTGTTTTTCCCACTTTTTGAAATAAAAACTTCTGAACTTTTGGCTTTCATTTGGTCCAACATGTCAGGAGAAGCATGGCAAAAGGCAAAAGGAGAGCATGCTTGTCTTTCACCAAGTACTTAGATGCTTCATTCTTTTCTAAAAAGACTCCAAAGGTGGCAATGTTGGTCAAAAGGAAGCATCATATCTTCTCAACCATCATGGCTTGTGTCTTTCAATTCTGAATATTGTAATAGATGTGGCCGTTGTGTAGGCTAGACAAATAGTGGCCGTTGTGCAGGCTAGACAAATAGGGAATCAAAATCTTCCGCAAAATCCGGAATGTCATGAGTTAATTCCGGATTTTCCGCAACATATTTGTGAATGTCAATAAAATATTTTGGCTATTGTGCAAGCCGGACAAATAAAGTAACACCAGTCTAGAAATAGTAGTGACCTCATCAATCAAGAGAGGGAGCATCGGAGGGATAACCATCAAAAGGATCAAAAGGACCTTGTGGAGAATCACATACATGCTCATGGTAAATAGCATACTTATTACAGAATCCACAATATAAAATTGGCTCAAACTTTGGGGTTTTTCCGGGATGAGGAGACTGTTTAGATTAGGATGATCTTTTGTTTGTAGGTGAACAAAGGCGTCAAAGATAGGGTTTGGGGCCAAAAACAGCAATTCTACCCGTGCTTCCTATGAAATGATAATTTTTCCATAGATTATGAGCAACTTCACGAATTTGATTATTAAAATAATTTCTCCAAAGCATTTTGCAAGGACAAAAGGATCATTAAGGGACAATCGAGAATTTCCCTCGAACCATGGCCCTTGGTGGGTATAGCCATTAATGAGGATGAGATGCTTTGAGGGGTTAACATTCATCCAGTTATTTTTTTCCCATTTTGGTAGAGTGCTCCAAAGCATCTAATGGTAACAAAAGGTCTAGTGGAAGAGTTTTCAAACCCTTTAATAGCATTCGAATGATCTGTGGAAGTTGGCTAGCCTGTTTATGACTTGTCAATTTTACAAACCTAACAAAGCCATATTCAAACATTTGGGAAAGCCAGCTAGAATTAGGATCCTCATCATCACTATCATCTGAATCTTCATCGGTGAAATATGAACCAAGTATCAAAATTAATAAGGAGACCAGGAAATGGATGTTTCTTTTCATATACTCCGAGATATGCTCCCAAAGTGGTCTTCCCATTCAAGCTGAATAAAGACATTATCACCTTCGTCTATTTCATTAGGGTCAGGAATAGTAGCAAAGAACAAGTTTTCTGAAATACTTGGACCATAGGTCAAAAGACCGAGACATAGCCTTGCTATCCGAATACGAGATTGTAAATCAAGGCAAGTTGGCAACAAACTTCTTAACATGGATTGGGTCTTAAGACTCAATCTAGCATAATCAGTGCCCATTATAGTCTTTGTATCCATCGAATGGATTTCCTCTTTGCCAAAGAGTTGACTAATGTAGGTTTTAAGACGGCTCACAAGAGCCTCATTTTTTGAAATAAGGTTATTTTCTGGAACAAAGTCAATATTTGAAGCAAGGTCATTGTTTGAAATAAGGTTACTATAATGGCTCATATAAATCTCGTTTTGAGCAGTAAGGTTAACAAGGTGGATTTCAAGGGCTCTAAGGGCTTTGTGAAAAACATTACTGTGGTTTTTGGTGAAAGCAAACTCAAGGTTATCAAGAATGAATTTAATAGAATCTGGTAATTCTGAGTAGGTACCATTGTGGAATTGTAGATTTTTTGACAAGACTTCTTGTAAAGCAATTAATATATCACCATTGGAGTATGTCACCTCTGCCGGGACATCTCCTTGAAGGGATGTTGATCCACCGGGTTTTACACCGAGAAGATACGCCTTCATGCATTTTAAAAGGTCGTCCACCTGGGAACCTTTGGCTTTGGGAATAGTCATGCGCAGGAGCTTTTCCCTTGTTTTTCTTTCCATGATAATCCACTTACTAGTGGTATAAATATGAATATTATTATTATCCCACTTATTAGTGGTATTTATCCACGTATCATTATCCGATTCCCGCAAAGAATCATTAATATTGTTAGGATAATGGATAGGTTTTAACATTTTAGTGTTATGAAAATCACCTTTAAAATCATCGAGAATTCATTATCGGTTCTTGAACAAGGTCATTCATGGGAGAGTCTTTCTTATAAGACAGATTATTAATATCAATTTCAAACTTTGAGGCAAATTTGAATTTTACTTTCTCATCCAAATGGATCAGTAGTAATTCCATCATGTTCAACAAGAAAGGGATACAAAGAGTTAATAAATGGCAGACCAAGAATCACTTTATCAGTCATATTTTTGACAAGAAGAAGGAATCTTGAAACAAACATCATCATGGCACACCGAGCATTATTCAATTCATACTTAATTTTCATTTGAGAACCATTAGCGTAGAAACCAATCTTTCAAAGTGGATTTCTCAAAATATTTTGAGGGAATTAATCCTTCTTGGATACAGATTCATATCCGCACTTAATCAATCATAGCAATAACAGTGAAATGATAATCGGGAGAAACAACAATTTTAACTTTTGTAAACCATTTTGGAGGAACTATTTTATTAACAAAAGCAAGTTGGGGGTTAGTGAAAGTATCAGGAGTACCTTTATCAGAAAGAAGAGCCTGTTGACTGGAATCATTTCCATCATTGTGCTCATTTTGTTCGTTATTGGATTTATTAAGATCTTTATCAAGTTTTAGCATCGTCAATTCTTGTTTAAGATTATGATTATCACTTTTCATGCTTTTAAATTCATGTTTTAATTCATTTATCTCTTGTTTAACAATATGAATTTCATTTTGGAGATCATTAACAGTTAAATCTTTAGATTTCTTTTTATTAAATCTTTCCAAAGTTTCTTCAAAACTTATGGTTGATTTTGGTTTTTTACTAATTTCATCTCTTATCAAGTTTTTCTTAAACCTATCCAAATAATCTTTCTGGAGTTCAGGGTTTTGAATTTGACTTATTAGCTGAATTATCAGTTTTTCATCTTCTTCACTCTTGGTGAGAGTATTAATAACATTGCAACAGGAATCTCTACAACCAATTTTAATATTAGGAGAATCGGAAGAATCATCAACAGATTGATAGCAAGAATCAGATGAAGAAGAAAAATCGTCTTCCAAAGAATCGGACGGACTGTTTGATTCAAGGATTCTAAATAATTCTTCTTGCACATTATCATCAATGTTTAACATGTTGAACTTGTTTTTTAACTTACCAGGTTTTTCTTTACAATCTTTACTAAAGTGTCCCGGTTTACCACAGTTAAAGCATTTACCTTTACTTGGTTTTTGTTTAACATGTTTTTTAGAAACCTTTTTCTTCTTAGCATAGAAATCATTAGGTTTAAAAGTATTTTTGTTTTTTTTATAGATTTTATCATGTTTTTTACTTTTCCGCCTAGAAGGAGCAATAGGAGGCAGACCATATTGTTCACAGAAATTTCCCATTTCATATTTAGCTTTTCTTTTATTCTTTAATTGGTGTTTTAACAATTTTTCATCATTGCACATATTAATACCAAGTTTTTTAATAGTACTTGAACATATCACCATAAGTTAAATTATCATAATCAATAGAATCATTTTTACCCATTAATTCTTGTTTTACGTTATGAGCAAAGATAGGAGGCAGACCGTCAATAAACTTTTCTTTCCAATAAGGCTTATGGCAATCTTTCCGAGCATCACCCTGGAAGTAAAAACATCTTGATACCATCTGTAATCGGACATAGTAGGACAACTCAAATTATTTAGATAATCAGAAACACGGGATGAAATATTGGATGGAGTACCAACAAAATGTTTGAGAATGGTATAGATCAATGTATTAACACCATCAAGAATACCACGACCAATACTTTCATCAAAAATAGGCAAACCTTCTTCATTCTTTTTAACAGCATGTTTAATAGACTCTTTGGATTCTTCAAAGTGATGTATGAATCCCACCATCCACGAAGAGTGCCGAAAAACCAAGAAGAAGCAAGTTAACAATTTCAGGTTGATCAAGATTATGGTTGTTTTGATAAGCAATACCAACCATAGACATGTGGCTCATTTTATTAATGATTTCCTGTTCAGATAAACCATCAATATTCCATTCATAGAGTTTATCAGAGAGAGAAAAACTGTGTTTGAAAAGATCTCTCTTCAAACCGCATATCAGGAGGAGTAGGTTTTGGATACCAATTTTTGTAAAAGACATGGGTTTGGAGTTCCCAACAAATCTTTTAATTTCTGGGAAATCATTATCAAAGATTCTTTTTGCAGGAACAGAAGAAAAAAGAAAAAAAGATTTAATCTGTATTTTCATCAGAAATAGTTTCTTTTTTTGAAATAGTGAGAGCAGTTGGAGTTCTTGTAGAACCTTCAGATTTAATCTTTAGATTAGCAAGCATTTTGTCAACAATTTCAAGAGTCTTGGACTGAGAGGTTTTAAACATAACCTTTTCTCTTTGACTGGGTAAATCAATCAAAGGTGGGACAGATTTTTCAGAAGTAGAAACAGATTTTTCAACGAATTTTTCTTCAATACGGTCAAGCTGTTGACCAATAATATGCAAAGATTGATTAGTAAAATTGTTTTGTTCAATAAGACTAACAATAGGAGTTTGATCATCAGCAATTTTGAAAGGAGAGGCCTTCACTTCCTCTTTTGTCACTTCATCTTTCTTAGTAGTTATTAAAATTGAATCAAGGGGCGGATGACTAGACCTAACAATGGTTTTATCAATCTTAACAAAATTTGATTTCTTTATCACATATAAATGTTGTTTTGAAACCTCATTATTTGGAACATAATGGTTTTCGAGAAAATCAAAAAACAAAATATGTTTTTTCAATTGATTCATCATTTCCAACCATTTGCTTTTAACACGGTCTTTATCGATCGAGCAAAATTATCTTGGAAATATTTTCTCTTGGTTTTGTTTGAAGCAAGCATAAACTCATTGTACAAAGAATCCCAATCAATTTCAAAATCATCATTCAAAACAGTCAAAACTCTTAATTGATTTTGGTAAACAGGAGGAGTTTCAATAGCAAAGCATCAAAATCGGATGGAGAAAGAGAAACAAAGATCTTCCTCATCTTCATTAGCAGTTTTACTAAATGGAGTGGAAGTTTTCAGTTTAGTTGAATAGTAAACAGAGCTAAATTGGGATTTATCACTTGAAATACCTTTTAGCTTTAAATCAGAGGATGTTTCCAAATTCTTTTTCAAAAATTCATTGATCTCGCGATCTCTTTTTGAAATGCTTTCAGATCCAACAAAGGAATGTCTTCCTTCGTTGATCCTCAAAGGTGGATTGTTTTGAAAACTTATTTTAACAGTACCATCAAGATATTGTTGAATATGGGTGAGATCAAGCTCATCAAAAATGGGTTTAGCATGAGGGGTTTCTTGTGCTAACAACCAATCCTTAGGAAGATTAACATCTTGCCATTGAATCATTTTTGGAACTTGGATTTTAGCATCAAGAGTTGAACATTGAATTAACATGGTTTTACACGAAGGTTCTCTAGGCATTAAAGCACAAGGATTCATTTGAGTACCCATTAGTTTGTAATAAATACGATAGATCAAAGCAAAAGGCTTACTACCCTCTTCCATGTGATAACCAGATGAAGCAATATTCAAAGTTAAAGCTTTAACAATATTAGGATCATCCAAAGCAAGAGTAAGATCAGGATAACAGTTAAAATAAACAGGACCATCATACAAAGAAGCAGTGATCATTCCAAGAATGCTATCTTTAAAAATCTTAAATCTAGCATCTCTTAAACACATAAGAACAGAAGCATTAATGCCCTTGCGGGTAAGTGGTTTAATAGCAACTTGAACCATACCAATATGCAAATAATAGAATTTTTTAGCAAGCAAGGAAGTCATTAATATTCTTTTTAGTGAATAAGCAACATTTTTCATGAATTTTCGAAATAGAGAAAATTTGTTCAACATTCTAGCTTTATAAAAGAATGAAAAGTACTTTCAACAAAACTAGTTTTATAAATAGTTTTAGTATCAACTTTAGGAATAGTCCATTTACGAAAATCGGAATCATCTCATTATCATCAATAGTGTGATCTTCTTTATTTACAATATCGGGAGGACAACTAGTCCTGGAGCCGATAGAGGAGTTGGATCTCCACAACTTATCCATACTATCCTAGGTTCAACACTCAGTTATCATGTTTTTCTCACAACCGTTGCATTTCGTAACACATACCCTAACCAACCTCATACCTCTCATGCCCTACACGCCCTCTCTTGGCTCAAACGGGCCTTACAGCTAGGTCCTAGGAATTCACTTTACAATTAGGGTGGCGCCAACGACGGTAAGAAGGGAACACAACAACGGTAAGAAGGGAACACAACAACGGAATATCAAGCGTTCGGGTAGACACGGACAAGAAACAAAGAACACAACTACACTACCACCGGCCAGAAAAGAGTGGCTCTGATACCATAAAGGGGGAAGGGGACGCACAGATGAAGAGAAAGAGAAGGAAGCACAGTAATATTGTATATATATATATATATATAGAGATTAAAAAAAAAAAGCGTCGAAAGACCGAAAGAGAGAGAGGAAGCATCCGGGTCACCGAAGCAGGTTTGGTTGTCAGCGATCTATGGCAGAGTTCTCATAGAACATATCATATTAGAAATACTGAGAGGAAGAGAGGTGTTGGTCTTAGAGAACTCAGAAAAACTAAGAGACACAGGTCAAATTTTTGGGGCATTTAGTTGATCGTTATGCTCAAAATAAGATTCCATTGCTAAGCACATATAAGAAAACAAATAAGGCAGATAAAACCAAACACCAAAAAATATAATAATAATAATAAACCCATATAAAACAACACGCATACGGCAAATAAGACAAAAAAAAAAAAATCTGAGAAATAAAGCGTCAAAAGACCAAGAGAGAGAGAGAGCCTAATTTTGAAGTAGAGAGAAACAAGAGAGTAAGAGAGGAAGCTTCTGGGTTGTCGAAGGCCGGAGGGGGGTTTGGTTGTCACCGATTTATGGCGGAGGTCTCATAGCACAAATCAGATCAAAAATACTAAGAAGAAGAGAGTCGGTGGTCTCAGAGAACTCAAAAGAACTAAGAGATACAGGTCAGATTTTTAGGGCTTCAATTTAGTCGATTGTTATGCTCAAAATAAGATCAACGGTGAGTGGTTGTCCAGATGTCAAAATTCAGCTCTCTCTTTTTTTTCTTAAGATTTGCCATGTCACAACCGTGTTGCGACAATGATTGGGCCATACCCAAATAAAATAAAAAAGAAGAAATTGTTTAAATTAATATAATAAAAAAAAAGAAAAAAAAAAAAAGGTACTCCTTGTGTACGAATTTTAAGTGCCTTATTGTTACCCATGTCAAACATGGGTACTTGGCCAAAATTGCGTTGCCCATACAACCTAATTTGATGAGCAATGCGCGGAGAGATGATAGTACAATTTCTGTTTACATCAAAAATTGATTGATGTCTTGATCTAATGATAAAGAACTATCATTAGGAGCAAACGTCCTAGATTGAAATTCTCTCCAAAAAAAAAAAAAAAAAAAAAAAAAAAAGTACAAAAAGGCAATTGGAACATCATTCTATTTCATTCTTGGGCAAAATGAGTTCGCTTATATTTTAGAAGTAGCACCCTAATATCGAATTAACTACCATATTTTTATAATATAAATTTTTTGTGAAGTCATTTTTCGAGTACTCGCGGTAATAATTAGTTTCTATATTAATAATAGGCAGCTAACTGGAATCAGTCGTGTTGTGCCTTTGAAGTCATTTGTAATGTAATTTAAGACAAATTGCAACAGTTAGCCTCTTTTCGTTCATTTGTTAGATATACATCATTATCATTCACAGCGTCCTCTCAATGAAGGTCAATCAGAAACCACATAATATATTCAAACTAGAAATTGGAAAAATATCCGTATATATGACAACATGAGTCAATATTTGCCTTCTAGAATCAAATAAATTCCTATCCAATCAAATAAAAATAAAAATAAAATTTTTAGTTATTAATAACTTTAGAATAATTTTTTGGTTTGATATTTTGAATTTTGTGAAGAAAAAAAAAAACCCATTCATTTAGGTGTCATTTCTAGTTGATATAAAACATTTTAGTTGTTAATAGTTGGCAAGATATTTTTTTAGTTGGCTATAACTAAAAATATTTAGTCATCAACTTGTCAATTGGACTATCAATATTACCTCATGTACGTATTTAAAATTAAAATGCAAAAGGATTAAGAAAATAATAATTAAAAAATATATTTTATTGATCTTAAATCCAAATCCAAATTTAGGTATCCATACAATGAAATTTCAAATGATGAATTTCAAATCCTTCATTGTTTAAAAAGACTCAAACAAAGAATTTTAAAATTAGGGGATTTCAAATCAAGGCATTTTAAATCAATGGATTTCAAATCCAAATCCAAATCCAAATATTACCTTCCAAACACAACCAGTCCTTTTGTGATGACTTCTCTTAGTTTTTATTCTTCAGTCTTTCGGAATGATCGGAATGAACTCCTTTATTCACAGATAATTACCGATACTAGTCAATCAAACAAATTGAGAGGGGCTTTTCATCTTTGAAGCTTATTGGAAGTTGAATTTAATGGTTTGTTGTCGATTTCCTGGCCGCTTATTTTTCTCTTAAGTAAATTCCACTGACCGCAATTTAGGTTTGAAAGTTGGAATATTATTTTGTGGTTGTAATGCAGTGACTCTGCCCATTTATAAAGTCCAAGTAAAAGAAGGAACAAAATCGGAAGGAGCGGAAAAATATCTTGTCTAGCTATACTTTTCTAGCAAGGCCATGTATGTCTGTGTGTGTATATATATATATATATATATATATTGCTTTGTTGAACGGTAAAAGACACCCAAAAATTAAATGGCTGTGAAATTTGTAATGAGAATTACTTTCTTACTTCGGCTGGCAGTGGCATATGGATTCGCAGAAGGAGCACCACCTATGGCAAAACCCAATTGTCGTGATAGATGTGGAAATGTTTCGATTCCATATCCGTTTGGAATCGGAAGCAATTGCCCGAAGTGCTAATGCTCTGCTTAAGATTCCTACACAACATTTCAGTATAAAAATCCATAGCTTCATCCAATGTATTTTGGGTACAAAAACCTTGAATTACTGAATCATAACTAGTAGAATTCGGAACATTTCCTTTCTTCAGCATCGTGTTCATAAGATCAACAGCTTTGTTCAGTCTCCCATTCCGACAAAAGCACTTAATTAGATTGTCATAATTGATATTGTCAGGAATTAGGCATTTCTCTACCATCCTGTCCAACAGATCTTCTGCTTCTTGAAGCTTACCATGGGAAAGAAGGCCCCAACAATTGCATTTTGGATGCTTGAACCATGAACCCAACCTCTTGATTCCATTTCTTGACTCAACTGCAAGGCTTTTCCGAGCTCACCAACATTACACAAGCTGCTAATTACTGCTCTCAAGCTCCGTTTACTAGGCCTAATTTCGTTAGAAATCATCATAGACAGCCAGTGCACAGTACTTGAAACATCTTTACACTGAGAAAATCCATACACAAGAAAATTATAAGTGACTTCATTGGCTTTCAGTTCCTTCTCTTGCAATTCATCTAATATTTTATTTACAAGTGAACCATTCCCTGTTGCAAAAAGAGAGAATATCAAAATGTTGTAGATGATGAGGTCATTTGACTTGCTATGCCCAAGCATAAGCTCCTTCAGCATAATCAATCCAGAGAAAGTACGAGCTATAATGGAATTAGCCCCACTAAAGATAGTCAAAGAGGTGCAGAGCACGAACGGCAAGATAGTGACATTGAACAGGTTCGTCTCAAGGGCGACAAATAAATGCCTACCTTTTACTCCTGCTTATTGAAGAGATCGTTTGAATGGACAGACGAATGCCAGCAAAAACCAAGAGAAGAGCTCTATCTATATTTAGCCGTCTCGCAAGCCGCGGTCAGTGCAGCTTTGATAAAAGAAGAGGACGGGTTGCGTAAACCCGTTTACTTTAGAAGACGGGGGTTTCGAGGAGCAGAAGAAAGGCATCCTTAAATGGAGATGTTGGCGTTCGTGATGGTGACCGTAGTACGTAAACTCAAGTCATATTTCCAAGCCCATACTATTGTTGGCTTGACGGATAAGCCTTTGAGAAGAGCCATGAGTAGCCAGAAGTTGCAAGACAGATGGCATTATGGGCGATTGAACTGAGCAAATTCGATATATGATACCGTCCGTGTATTGCTATAAAGGGGCAAGTGATAGCTAACTTCATCGTCGAATTCACATTCATGGAAGGCCAGAGGGTAGAAGTAGTTCCACAATGGAGCGTTCATACAGACGAATCTTCAAATAGGCAAGTAAGAGGAGCCGGCGTGGTACTTGGCACCCTGGAAGGAGATAAGATCGAGTGCATGATCCGCCTGGACTTTCCTACAACCAACAATGAAGCAAAATACGAAGCTTTAGTGGCAGGATTGAACCTCGTAAGAACGGCAGGAGCTAGAAACATAGTCGTATACTGCGACTCCCAAGTCGTAACCAGTCAAGTTAATGGTAACTATGAATGCAAGAGTGAAAGAATGAAGAATACCTTCAGGAGGTGAAGGATCGAATTAGTGGTCTTCAAGTCAAATTCGACCAAATCCCAAGGGAGGAGAACGAATGCGCCGATCGTCTAGCGAAGGCAGCTTCAGGAGAATACATGCTTGTCCCCGATTAGGTACTATCCTTCGTTCAAACCTCTTCACTCATAGATGAAGTCATAAGTGGGTAGGAGATAGGTACCGAAAACAATTGGACCACGCCATTATTCTCCTACCTAAGGGACGACATGCTACCAGACGGGAAGGACGCCGCTAGAAAATTGAAGGTTTGAGCATCACGCTTTGTTTTAATCAAAGAAGTCCTATACAAGAGAGGTTTCTCTCGCCCATACCTTAGGTGTTTGGAACCCGAGAAGGCAGACTACGTCATGAGAGAGGTCCACAAGGGGATCTGCGGGAACCACTCGAGGGCACGATTGTTTGTGAACAAGCTGATTCGGGCGGGATACTACTGGCCTACTATGCAGAAGGATGTGCAGACTTATGTCAAAGCTTGCGACAAATGCCGAGACTCGATGAACGTCATCGGACAACCGCCGGAGGAAGTCACCCCCATGATGGCCCCGTGGTCGCTCGATCAATGGGGATTAGATATCATAGGCCCCTTCCCAACAAAGTCAATGACAAAGCTAAAGCTCCTAGTAGTTGGCATCGACTACTTCACCAAATGGGTGGAAGTAGAAACCCTAGCCACTATCACAGAGAAGAACATCTGAAGTTTTGTCCGGAAAAACATCATTTCCAGTATGGGATACCCAGGGTGCTTGTCTCTAACAATGGAAAGAAGTTCGACAATGACGCATTCAGGAATTTTTGCTCAAAACTAGGGATCAAGAACCACTACTCGTCACTTGCTCATCCACAAGCCAATGGACAGGTTGAAGTTACGAACCGATCCTTGCTCAAAATCATCAAGACTTGGCTCGAGGGGGCAAGGGCATATGGCCGGAAGAACTACCAAGTGTTTTATAGGCATATCGGACAATAATAAGGACACCTACAAGGGAGATGCCATTTCGACTAGCATACGGGAGCGAGGCAGTCATCCCAGCAGAGGTAGGGCTTGTAAGCTACCGGGTGGACAACTATGAAAAAAATAAGAACGATGAAGCCCTTAGCTTGCAACTAGACCTGGTGGACGAAGCACGTGCAATAGCAGAGCAAAGGTTGGCATGATACCTAAACCTTATGACAAAGAACTACAACTCCAAAGTCCGGCACAGAGACTTCCAAGTTGGAGACCTAGTTTTGAGGAAGGTAATGGGCACAGCCAAAGATCCTACCCAAGGAAAGCTTGGCCCCAATTGGGATGGACCCTACAGAGTTACATCATGGCTAAGGAAAGGCACCTACCATCCGGAGACATTAGACGAGTGACAGCTACAACATCCATGGAACGCCGAGCATCTACGAAAGTACTATCAGTAAAAATGACGACATGGAAAGCAACATCCGACAGATCCTCATTTTATTCAAATTTTGCTAGTTTTAAGTTAATTATTGCAACATTCTCCGGTTTCTTAGTTTTAACTACATAGATAGTTTACTTTTGCTACAATACTTAAGCATTATTTTTAAGCTTTTTTTAATAATAAGAGGAATATTCAGATATAATCGATGTGTTTTTTACAAAATTCTATGTAGTCCTTAAAGTGGACGGAACATCCAAGAATGATGTAAACTTTATTAAATTCGTAAAGTGGACGGTTCATCCAAGAAGGATATAAATTAAAGTCCATAAAGTGGACGGTTTATCCAAGAAGGATGGAAACTTTATAAAGTCCATAAAGTGGATGGTCCGTCCAAGAAGGATGGAAACTCTATTAAGTCCATAAAGTGGATGGTCCATCCGAGAAGGACGAAAACTTTATCAAACCCATGAAGTGGACGGTTCATCCAAGAATGATGGAATTTTATAAAGTCCACAGAATGGACGGTTCATCCCTCGGGGATGGCAATTTTATTTAGTCCATAAAGTGGACGGTTCATCCCTAGAGAGTGGAAATTTTGGTCCATAAAGTGGACGGTCATCCTTAGAGGATAGAAGTTTTATTAGTTCATAAAGTGGACAATTCAACCCAAGAGGATGAAAATTTTATTATCCACAAGGTGGACGAATCATCCATAAAATGGACAGATCCAACATAAAGACGGATCAATATTGCTAGTCCATTAGTGGACGGGTTCTAATTAGAATTCAAGTACCGAATAGGATAGGCTAATCCATACGATGGACAGATCCAACTTAAGGTTTGGTCAAAAGCTTCCAGTCCACAAATGGACGGACTTGTCCTATCATATGAATACAAGATTAGGTAATAACAATAGTCGGTCATAGACAACAGACCTAAATGAGTTGAATTAATTATAGTCACTGTGCGGACAGGCTCATCCTAAGGGACGGATCCCTAGTAAAGACTGTTATAAAATCTTTATAACAGGCTCAACGAAAAATTAAAATTGACAATTCACATTCACCAGAAGATGGATACATCTAAAAAGATTGTCTTTAAATCACTAGCTACATATTTAAAGTCATGTTTTTACATGCCACAAATGACAAATAAAAAGTTAAAAGATTGTTCCCAAAATAGTTACAAAAAATAGTTACAAAAAAAAATAATAATAAAAAAAAATATTTTACTACTAAGGGGAGGTAATTTCAACATTCTCTTCAACATCCACGAGCCGACGGACGTCACCATCGTTGGCCGGGCCTGGGTCTCAAGAGGAACCGACTGTCGCTGTGGGCTGCATTGTCGGCAAATAAGTCCTCCGTGCTCTCGGAGGCGACGGGTTGAGCAAGAGCTTGGGGTTGTGTGTCTATGTTATGTTGAGAAAAATCGAGGTCGGGATAAGTTTTCTTTGCTTGACGGATAGCATCGTGAAAGCCGTCCACATAAGAGGTCCCAAGCTCCTCCAAGAGGGCGTCGGAGTCGCGAAATTCACAAATCGTTGCCTTTTTTTACTGAAGGAGTTGGTCCTTGTCATCCTTAATTTCTTTTTCTTTATCTTCCAAGACCTTCCTCAACATTTCCACCTGCTGATCAAGCTCCTTCCTAACCTTCTTCGAGAGGGAGAGTTTCTTCTCCATACCAACTCTCCAAGTCTTAAGACTGTTCAATTCTTCCTCTGTCTCGTTGGCCCTCGCCCTAACACGGTCCAGCGCCATCTTATGGTTCAAACACCGTCCCATCAACCCTTTCATCATCACCATGGCCTAAAAACATAGGTTATTAGTAATGGAGGTAAGTGAACAAGAAAAATAATAAGTGGACGGCATAACATACTTGGGCAATACTAAATAGCCCCGTCTCCCCCATGGCCTCAGTAGCATAATTGCCTAAGTCCTCATAGTTGTCGGATGACATGATGGACGAAAGCTTCTCTAGAGCATATTTGGAGTCCTCTCGGAGGATGACGGGTGGCTTTTCTTGGGTGGTGGACGGGCCCTTCATCAAACCCTTCCCAGCTCCATGCTTGGCAGGAGTAATCGTCTTCCCGCCCTCAACTTCTAATCCCACGACGGGCTCTAGGATTGTTTTGGGATTCTTGGGGAGGCAACCTTGTTTCTCCGGCAATTTTCTTTTTGTAGACAGATTGGACAAACTTGTCTCCTTAGGTTGTTGACCTTCAACCTCCTTCTTTTTGGCCGCCTATTGCTTGATGACGGCTCTTCTTTTAGCAACATCCATTTCTGCAAAATAGAGGACGGACGTTGAAAACCGAGTAAGTATAACAAAAACTCAAAGTGACGAACTTATGTGCTCGAACTTGGGCTTCGTATCAAAGGGCGGCTCTGGTTGGCTCTGGTCTGTCACAATACCAATGCAGTGTGTTGAGATTGACCAATTTAGCCCACGTCCTCTCTTTAAGCTTGGTTTTGTTGAAAATCTTCTCCAAAATGCTAAATTGTTCAAGTGAGACTGGAGGACGGTCCCGAGTTGCATAGAAAGACGGATCGTTATGCATTGAAGAATAGTTGAAACATAAACAAATATTTGCTGACGGATGCATACCCGACGGTGGCATTATGCCCCATGTTTTGTCAACAGGCATGAATTCGATGTCACCAAGGTGACACATCCATTTGTCACCCTCAAAAAAGAAATAACAACTCTTCCAATCCCTGTCTGAGTCAGGATTCTCACAAATGAGTCTTAGTAACGGGCCCCTAGGTGTGAAGTTGTACATGCCCTTGGACTGAGTAATCTCGGTAGGATGGTAACAGTGAAAAAACTCTTCCACCGTCAACCTCCGTGCCCCGTCCGACATAGCACCATATAAGGCCTCCACACTAAGGAAGACCCTCCAAGAATTTGGGGAGATCTGGTTGATGGACAATCCAAGATATTGGAGGAGACGATGATGGAGAGTGTTTAATGGAAACCTAAGCCATGCCTTCAGCATTTGCTCATAAATCCCTAGGTCTTCAAGACCCTCATAGTAACACTTCTCCGATTTGTAGGGTAGACGCATGGGTATATTGTCGGGTATTTGATACTTATCCCTAAGTGTTTTAAAGTGTGTTTCTTTGATTTTGGAAATAAAATCATTGATTGTCCATAAGGGAAGAAGGATGAACTCTCTAAGCCCATCAAGTCCTATAACGGATTGGATTGGGGGATCAACATCCATTAGACTGTTACTAGAGTCACCGTTTAATTTCTCCGTCCCTGGATCCTCATCCATTGAAGAGGAAGCTGATGGACTCCTCTCCTCACTGGACCTGTCAGGGTCTTTGTGACCTGACGGGTACACTTCATCATAGCCCACTCCATCACGAACAAATGACTGATTACTTGACGCACTAGACATAACCTACACGTGACAGTAAATCCTAAAATTGACAGTACTATAATGGTTGACGGATGTGTAAAAGTCGAGAAGTAAAAATGCATAAAAATTTGAAGTAAAAGGAAGAGGATGCTTACCAGGAAGGAGTCAAGCAATAAAGAGGTAACGGTGACGAATGCAACAGTTGAACAAGATAGGCGCGTCTGACAAGGGTGACGGGTGCGCTCCGATCTTGAATTTCAGTAGAATGTAAAGTAATGAGCGGAAGAAGTCTCGATTTATATAGGGAGAACGGCACGGAAGACGAAGGGGCGTTTTGATCCAAGTGAGCAACCATTCAACAAATGCCACGTGTCCATCATTAATGATCCTAGTCCAGCTTGTCTAGGTAGGGGGCATTCGTCCAAAGTACAAGTTAAACCGTCACCCCGCGGGCTAGCCCGGTCAGAGAGCACAGACTCACGGGGTGAGGGGGCAAATCAAGAGGAAGAATATTGGAGGTGACGAATCAAATTGTATGAACGGACTGTTAAGCAAATGGGCCAATAATAGACAGATCCTACATGGACAAACAAAAGGGGTGGACAGACCAAAAGGCCACATGGCGCTTGATTGTTCATTATGTGGGCCCCAAGAAATTCTAAATGGAAACAACTTGTGCCCCACGGTTAACCCTAATCCATAGAATCCCAATGCGAATAGAATTCTAATACAAAGAAGATTCCAGAAGATACGCTCGTTAATGAGGATCTTCCCTATAAGGAAAAGACTCGCTATGCAAGCACAATAATTCAACTCTACGCTACTATAAAAACCCAAAGACCCTCAGAAAACAGGCACGCATAATTCACCCCAGCTCTGGCGCTCTAGAGTTGTAGAAACATTCTAACTTGACCTTCGGAGGGTATTTGGTCGACGCCACACCGATGCTCTCTATTAGGTCCTTTCTTATTCTTGTGCAGGTATTGTTGCAAGCGTGCAAGGATCGTGTAGCTCACCGGAGACTTTTTCGGCATTGTAAAAAAAAAAAAAACCCACTCATTTAGGTGTCATTTCTAGTTGATATAAAACATTTTAGTTGTTAATAGTTGGAAAGATATTTTTTTTAGTTGGCTATAACTAAAAATATTTAGTCATCAACTTGTCAATTTTTTTATTTTATTTTTTAGAATCAACTTGTCAATTGGACTATCAATATTACCTCATGTATTTAAAATTAAAATGCAAAAGGATTAAGAAAATAATAATTAAAAAATATATTTTATTGATCTTAAATCCAAATCCAAATTAAATATCCAAACAATGAAATTTCAACTGATGAATTTCAAATCCTTCATTGTTTAAAAACACCCAAACAAAGAATTTTAAAATCAAAGGATTTCAAATCAAGGCATTTTAAATCAATGGATTTCAAATCCAAATCCAAATCCAAATATTACCATCCAAACACAACCAAAGTTCTTTTGTGATGACTTCTCTTAGTTTTTATTCTTCAGTCTTTTGGAAAATTATCGGAATGAACAGGGACGAAAGCGCCTTTAGGGTGAGGGGGCCATGCCCCCCCCCACACCCCCAGCCTTTGAAAACAAATCTTATAGTATATATATTTACACAAAAAATTTACTTTAATAAGCTCTAGAATTTATATACTTGGCCCCCCTTCCCCAAAAATTGACAAGATGACCCATAAATCTCAAAAATAGATAACAAGAAAAATCTTTTAAAAAAAAAACACATACCCGGATAATAAGAAAAATCTTTGGGCAAATCATAAATATGATCTAAACAAAAACAATAACAACAAATCAATTACAAATCCTAGCAAAACAAATCACAAAACCCCAATAACTTTTACCTAATTTCTCCCTCTCATTTGAGAGCTCTATGCCTTTCTCAAATGACTCCACCTCATAGATACAGAGACAACTCTTATATTGTTGATCACTCCATCCACACACTAGTTAATCACCAACAACTTGGATCAATTGGTGTCTTTAACTCATCAATGGAAAAAAAAAATTATCTTTTTTGAATGGTAGATTTAAAAAAAAAAAAAAATGTTTTATTAACTTTGGGACACACTTGGCATGTATGTGAAAGATTAGTTAACTTGGGGGACACACTTGGCATGCATTTGTGACTTACCTAAATTAATGTAATGACAGGAAAAGCTTTATTATTTACTTAGTTAAAGACTCAAAGTTATCGTCCATTATCATGTGATTGTTTAATAGATCTCTTCTAATATTTTTTTCTTTACTATTTTTTCAAACTTGCAATTTTTAAAAGGAAAAATTCTCAACCTTACCAAAAAACCAATAATTGTCTTACCCTTTTTTACGCTAAATATTAATGTATAATATTATTAACCATTATTTTGGTTGATTTATTAATATAATGCTTGACATGGATTTGAACTTTTAACTATAGTTTTTTGTTGTTTTTTTTTTTTTTTTTTAAGAATCTTTTAACAATACATATAGCATCATGAAGTTATTAGTTATAGAAGTATGTGAAAAGAGTACATATATATATATATATATATATATTAATTTATAATGTCGATAGAATAAAGAATCGGACTAATCTTGGTCAAACCTTGAAAGCATTAGGACGTGCCAATTGACTTACAAAATTCTTGATTATAAATTGTCATTTGTGATTTTTTTTTTCAAAATAAAAAATACAAATAATTAAAAAATTAATGCTAATAATATATTGTTGTCAACCTCTAGTATTGATATTTCAATTTTCCAAAATTTTTGAACAAATAACTTTGACCCCCTTAAGTTTGAATCCTGGTTCTGTCCCCGATAAACCGCTTTTAATAACTATTAACTATTAACTTCGTGTCATTTGATTGTGAATAGCAAATTGCGACCAAATATTTTGTAGCTAGCTAGTCTCCCAAGTTTCCTGGCAAAAGACTTTTTCTTTGTCATTGACTTACTGCTACGTTAGGTTAAGACTTACACGCCTTATTGCTCATGGTATGGTACAATTCCATTGACTTGCTTTTCTATGCTCACTATATAATTCTTGATTAGCTTTCCTCTAATTGCTATTTTCTTCTTTCTTGATCAAAGTAACATCCTCATTATTTTCATTAATAAAGAAATGAAATTACAATATTTGAATATTGAACTATGTGATTTTGATATTTGAACTACTTGATTTTGATTTTCATGAATGGTATGCTACAATGTTTGAATATTTCACTCACGACTTGGCTCGAGTCACGAATGGCTCGTGAAATTCAGCCTGTCAAAGACTCTTCAAATTCCACATTGTGCTTCTCGCATGGCCTGTTTCATGAGTTAGCACTCGTGAGCTAGTCGTGATATCCTCATTTTCACAGAATCTTTACCAAACTCTCACACACAATCCTTACATTAAATCCCACAAAAATGCAGGGAAACGATTGAACATAATTACAATCAAATTTGACACGGAATTAAATCCAATAAAAAACATAGTTGTAAATCACAATTTACAAAACTCTTGATTATAAATTGTCGTTTGTGATTTTTTTTTCAAAATAAAAAATACAAATAATTAAAAAAATTAATGCTAATAATGCATTGTTGACAACTTCTAATATTGATATTTCAATTTTTTAAAATCTTTGAACAAAGAAATTCAACCCCTCTAAGTTTGAATCCTGGTTCCATCCTTGGGAATGAACTCCTTTATTCACAGATAATATCTGATACTAGTCAATCAAACAAATTAAGAGGGGCTTTTCATCTTTGAAGCTTATTGGAGGTTGAATTTAATGGTTTGTTGTCGATTTCCTGGCCGCTTATTTATCTCTTAAGTAAATTCCACTGACCGCAATTTAGGTTTGCAAGTTGGAATATTATTTTGTGGTTGTAATGCAGTGACTCTGCCCATTTACAAAGTCCAAGTAAACGAAGGAAGAAAATCGGAAGGTGCGGAAAAATATCTTGTCTAGCTATTCTTTTCTTGCAAGGCCATGTATGTATGTGTATATATATATTGCTTTGTTGAACCGTAAAAGACACCCAAAAATTAAATGGCTGTGAAATTTGTAATGAGAATTACTTTCTTACTTCTGCTGGCAGTGGCATATGGATTCGCAGAAGGAGCACCACCTATGGCAAAACCCAATTGTCCTGATAGCTGTGGAAATGTTTCGATTCCATATCCGTTTGGAATCGGAGGAGATTGCTTCATGCACCAGTCGTTTGAAATTTTTTGCAATGGAAGTGGAGTCGGGGCTGCTGCTATAGCCTTCTTAACCAGCTTTCCCGTGGAGGTACTGGAAATCAGAATTACTGATCCTTATAATACTGATGATTCTGCTTCTGAGCCTGGAATCATTCGAGTCAAGATGCCTATTATTTCTTCGAACTGCACAAATAAGAGTTTGGTGGCGGGAAGTGGTGGTGTTGTGGACATCTCCGGAACTCCTTTTTTCTTCTCGTCATATTGGAATAAATTCGTTTCAGTTGGTTGCAACATGAAGGCCACAATGGCTGGTCTTGATTCTATGGTGTTTGGTGGTTGCAAGACGGATTGCAATAATCAAACGCTGAGAGGTAAATGCACAGGGTTCGACTGCTGCCAGACCACAGTCCCTTCTTATGGGATTCAACGACTTAATGTTACTTTGGAGAGCACAACAAACAACATGAATACTTGCAAACATGCCTTCCTAGCAGAGACACGGTGGTTGGAATCAAATGAAACAGATCCCTCTAACGATGTGCAGTATTTAGAATACGTTCCTGTGGCGCTGGTGTGGACAATACCTAACTCTACTTCCATCATAAATTTAACTAGCAACGAGGCACGTAGAAGGAATATGTATCTGGATTATACGAGTGACGGGGCCACTTATTATTATTGCCGTACTGGATACGAAGGAAGTCCTTATCTTAACATGAGATGTCAAGGTAAACTTCTATTACCAATACCTTCGATTTTCCCCAACTTTTTACAATACATGCCTAATTTTGACTCATATATAGATTATTCTAGATTAATTTAAGTGTATATATGTGAAAAGCTTTTTCTTTGAAACTTAAACCTTAACCCTTGCCTCCCACACCTCACAAACACTTATACTTGTAGAGTGATCAATACGCCAAGAGTGCGCAGTTGTATATATAGATCTCTTGACTCTTGAGGGCTACGTTCCTATGTATACATTTTCTTTTTCTTTTTCTTTTTATAGCTATAGACAGTACGTTCAACTATAAAAAAGAAAGAAAAAAAAAAAGATAATCAACTAGAGTGTACGTCAAAAGATAGAGCCAAAAAACTGTGGCATATTTGTGATCCATCTTTTAAATAGAGACTATCATTTTATAGAGAAAAATTCTTTTAAAAAATTTAGAAGTATGTATAATACCACGTTATTTTAAATTATATTCAAGAATAATATATGATTTTAAATAACTTATCCTCATATACTATATTTATACTAAAATAAATTATCAATGGGTTAAAACTTTGTCTTTATTTTTTATTATTGCACTAGATGCATATATATATATATATATATATATCAAATAATTAAAATATTGTGGATTTCCATTAACTCAATTCGTAAAATTTTTATCATCAAATAAAATATTTGGGATTTGAATCTCATTTACACTAAAAATTGATTAATGTTTTGACATGATAATAAAAAGTAATTATTACAAAGTGGACGTCATAATTTTAGTTGCAATGTTTACCTATATAATTAAAATATTGTGGATTTCCATTCCTCATTCAGCATACAAATTTTTGTTGCAATGTTTACTATATATTAGAAAAGATTGATCTAATTTTGTTGTTCATGAACATGCTTAAATTTGTTCAACCAGAAAATGAACTAAACTTAAATATGTAATCTAACTTGGTGATAACCTTGACCACAACTCCTATTCAAAAAATAATTAAATAAATAATCCTAAACATTACTCGGTTCATCTCAACTCGACTTTTTTACAAACACTAATTACTAACAACACAATCTTAAAATATAAAATATGTTAAATTATATCTTTAAAATTTGGTACTGTATTTCTAATGTTCCACACTTTCATTTTAAGTTAATGATTAGGTTTTAGTCTGAAATATTAATCCACCGTTAGATTACATTATTTTCATATACTCTCCATGATTGCAAAATTTTCAAAAAGTTCAAGGATGAATAACCATGTCATCCATCAAATGTTTAAAGTTCAACTTTTTGTAATTTAAAATTATACATCAAATATGAGTTTATGGATGAAAAAGTAAATAACTTCCTTTTTTGTCGTGAAATTCAACATATATGTTAAAAACATAGAGAATATGTAATCAAATAGGGTGAATTTTAAATTATTATTCCAATAACAGGAAATTAAATAGTGTGACATTACTTAAAGTTACACACGATGTAGCTTAAACCCAACCTCTATGTGTACGTTTGGATACTGCTTATTTTGCTGAAAATTGAAAACAATAAAATAATAATAATAAATTACTGTTCATGCTTGAAAGTATCTGTTCATATGCCTGATTGCACTATTCATGTCCATTGAACAGTGCAATAGGCGCTAGTTAAAAAAAAAAAATAATAATAATAATAAAAAGCTGAAAACGCAAATAATTTGGATGTGGACGTGCAAACCAAACCGACCCTATATATGTGTGTGTCATCTCATGATCAAACTCATGAGAGGGAATGTCATCTCATCTTTTGGGTAAGAATTGTTAGTGAAATCACACTTTTTAGAGGGCATGAATTTATCTTCGCATTTATATAAACCTCAAGTGGGGGGTTTTACTTCCTAAATTCTCAAGGATAATTGTTGTAATTTATCCCCTTTTTATTTCTATATTTAAACCTGTCGGTGTCTTAAGCTCTTGCTGAAATAACATTTGCGTTTTGCCACAAAGCCTGAAAAAGCTAAAGCGATTCACTTGCAATTGGCTCCGACCACCTTTTGGTTTTCTACTTTCAGCTTTTGATTGAGCCATAACATTTTTTTGTTGTTTTCTGTTTATGTTTAGAGTCTGCATATGTTTTCCCGGATGCTTAAGAACCAAGGCAATCCTTGTAATAAGGCTGTTTGAGCTTGATTAACCTCCTTGAATTTAACCCAAATCAATTTTCAAGAACGACTTGTGCTTAGTACTTTTGAAACCTCTGTTGCCAATATGAGTGAGCAACAAATTTTGCCCAAACCTCTATTGCCTATATAAGTGAGCAAAGATATGTATGTAAACACCAAAATGCAAAAATTTTATTAATTTTCGTGTTATCTTATTCCTATCAGATATTAATGAATGCAAAGACGAAAAGCAAAGGCATCCCATTTGTTCCCCCGATTTAGAGTGTGAGAATACAGAAGGTGGTTACAATTGCAACAAGCGAAAGTCTCCATTGAAGATAGCCATTCTAGGTATGTCCTATTGCTCATTAAATTTGGAAATTTGGAAAATGAATATAGTGAAAAATAATAATAAGGTTCATGACATTAAGAGGGACGGTACAACTAACATCTAGTGTAACTCTACGGTGTTTATAATTCTAATTTCCATTTAATTCTCTTAAAATTATTTTGTTTTTTAGTTAATGGATTTTATTAATTCTACTTTCCGAGCTAGATCGCGGATAAGAAAAAGTTAAAAAAAAAAAAAATACTATATTTCATACACGTTTAGTTTACTAAATTAAATGCAAATTTAGAAAATGAAACACATAAAAAGTCAATTAGCTTTTAATTTCTGTTCTCATGGCAATTTATCACTAAAAGATATAATCATACCTCCTATAACTTGATAGTTTAGGACTATTAGCTGAATTGCATTACTCATCACTCTTCTATATTTTTCCACAGATTACAGATCTATCTAGAAATAAATTTTCTCTATAAAGTTGTACAATTTTTGAACTCCCTCAAAAAAAAAAAAAAAAAAAAAGATTTTTGAAATTAAAAATTTTGTAAGAATTCATCAATTAGGTGTTTAAGCTCATTTAAGGCAGGACAGCCCGGGGACACGTTGAAAAGTTAGAAAAGTGACAAAATATCCTAGTCTCAGAAAGCTATATATTACATAATTGAGCTGTTAACTAAAAAATCAAGTACCTAATGGTAAATTCCCTTTTTCTCAAGAAATTAATTAGGAGTTAACACTTATTTAGGTTGTGGATATTGTGAGAACATATTAATGTAGAATAAAAGAAAGTTGGCAACTTTTAGCGGGAAAGATGTTTCCAAATCATTGTAATTATCTCCAAATATATTTACACTTATTCATATTTTTCTATTACCTAAATTTTTAGGCCGATGTTTCTAACCATAAAAATAAAAGAATAAAAAAAGGTTGATGTGATATTTCTATTTTTTTGCTTGATGTATGCAGTTATTTCTCCAAGCTTTGGGGTACTGTTTCTACTCCTTGTTATTTGGAGGTTATACAAAGTGATAAAGAAAAGAAACAAAATAAAGCTCAAGCAAAAATTCTTCAAAAGGAATGGTGGTTTGTTATTACAACAACAATTATCTTCAAATGAAAACAATGTTCAGAAGGCAAAATTATTCAATTCAAAGGAATTGGAAATTGCAACCGATCGTTTTAATGAAAATAGAATACTTGGTAAGGGTGGACAAGGTACAGTTTATAAAGGAATGTTAATTGATGGAAGAATTGTGGCAATTAAAAAGTGCAACACAGTGGATGAGGGAAATCTTGAACAATTCGTTAATGAGATTATCATTCTTTCACAAATCAATCATAGAAATGTGGTTAAACTACTCGGGTGTTGTCTTGAGACAGAAGTTCCTTTGTTAGTTTATGAATTCATTCCCAATGGCACACTTTTTCAGTATCTCTATGAAGAAAATGAAGATTTTCCATTGCTAACATGGGATATGCGCTTAAGAATTGCCACAGAAATTGCGGGAGCTCTATCATACTTACACTCTGCAGCTTCACCGCCCATTTACCATCGAGACATAAAATCTTCAAACATACTTCTTGATGACAAATATAGAGCAAAAGTAGCAGATTTCGGCACTTCAAGATCAGTGGCCATTGACCAAACTCATGTAACCACACTAGTATATGGTACTTTTGGCTACTTGGATCCAGAATACTTTCAAACAAGTCAATTTACAGACAAAAGTGATGTTTATAGTTTTGGAGTGGTCCTTATTGAGCTTTTAACAGGAGAAAAACCAGTTTCTACGACAAGATCAGCAAAAAGTCGGAATCTATCTACATATTTTGTTCATTCATTAAAAGAGAACCGTCTCTTTGATATACTTGATACTCAAGTACGTAAGGTTTGTAATAAAGATGAAGTCATGGCAATTGCTAACCTTGCAAAAAGATGTTTGCACTGGAATGGAAAGAAACGACCTACCATGTTAGAGATCATGATGGAATTGGAGGGAGTTCAAAAATTTTCTCATGTTCAACCAAATTTTGATGAACTTGAATATGTTAGAAATGAAGAAATGGGGCCATGTAATGACTTTTCAATTTTAGCAAGTTCATGTTTAGAATTAGGTTCAACTTCATCACCAGACGCCCTACCACTTTTATCCTTTAAATCGGTTTGATTAATAAACTATGTACTTATTTATTTTTGCTTCATGTTGTAAACTATTATCAAATCATATTACTAATTTTAGATTCCCACTAGTAGAGTAGCAATGATGATATTATATCTATGTTTGGTCTTGTTTAAGTCGTTTTGGTATTAACATGGGAAGTATAATTTTAACAGTTGAGTTTTGACGATAAAAAAATTTAGTGTTTAGAATGATTAGCAAACTTCGATGATAAAGTTTTTTGAAATTATCATTCATGGTTGGTAACCAAATTGATAAAAAGCTTTTTAGATGTGAGAAATGACAAAAGATGACATACACCCGAAAGAATAGTCGGATAGTTGAAGAGGTCTAGATACCCCTGTTTGTCAAAAAAAAAATGTTAAGAGTTTTTTAACTCAATTGACGCTTTTTGATGTTTCCAATAAAGACAACCAATATTCAAATCCTCCTCTCCTATTGCTAATATCAAATTATAAAAAAAATAAAATAAAACGTTTTACATATTCATACTTTAACCTAATTAATTCAATAATGGTCAATTATTCTCTCTCTCTCTCTCTCTCTCTCTCTCTCATTAAAAGTCTCTCTCTCTCTCTCTCTCTCTCTCTCTCTCTCTCTCTCTCTCTCTCTCTCTCTCTCTCTCTCATTAAAAGTTAAAACTAGGGATTGGTAAGTTGAGCACTTTCAATCAAGCTCTTCTAGGGAAATGATCGTTGTGATTTGGGTCTGAATTCAATCAAGCTCCTCTAGGGAAATGATTGTTGCGATTTGGGGTACATTTATGAGACAGGTTGGTCATTGTAGAAGGTAAGAGGTTTACATTGGGTAAGCCTTTTGAAATGTATCAGAAGCAGATGAGATATCTTTTGCAAGAAAATCAAGTTTATTAATGGGGTTGGTATACGGGTGAGTTTTTGGCATGATACTTGGTGGGAAGATTCTTGTCTTAAGGATATGTTCCTTGAATCCTATGGAGTCACAGTAGATAAGAATGCCTTGTTTGCATCTTATTTGGATCGTGGGTGTAGTTGGAACCCTTAATTCACTAGATCACCACAAGATTGGGAGTTTGAGTCTATGGAAAATTTCATTGAACTATTGTACTCTAAAGTAACTTCGGGCCAAGGGATGGAACAAATTTTTTGAGGCCTTCAAAGGAAGATAGACTTGATGTTCATTCCTACTGTTAAGTTCTTAGAGGTTTATAAGGAGATGTTTTCCTCAAATGAGTATTGATGTACGGAGGTCCCAAGAAAGGTTGCCTTCTTTCTTGAGATGACAACCCAGGGTAGCAGTGGATAATCTTTGGACAAGGAATATCTTGTTTTTTTTTTTTTTTTTTTTTTTTTAGAAGGAAAATATCTTGGTTCTTGATTGATGTTGTATGTGCAAGAATAATGGATTTTAGGGAAAGGAGATGGAGATGAGTGGTTGGTGGGATCTCCTGTGTCTTAGTTTTAATTTGATATATATTTTTTTTTAATCTGAGTTGTGGTATAGTTGGCATTGATGTGACATAGAAAATAATTTTTTATTATTCCGTTTGACATATCAGTTTTTTCCATCCAAGAAAAAACGATAGGGACTAAATTGACATGGAACTAAAAAATTTAAGGACCCAATTGAAAGTTTAGAGACTAAATTGAAATATGGTGTAAAGAACAAGAACCAATTTTGTAATTTACCCTTATAAAAATTACAATATTTTTATTAAGTGATTTGATGAAATCAGTTCACTTTTTAGCAAATTCAAAGTCTTTATATTTGTATTAATTTGTGAGTTATTTTGTATATAATGTCAACATTTGAATGACTATAAATATTATTGACCATATGAACGTTTAGTGGCTCAATGTATATAGCAATATTTCCTTACCAAAGACATTTCCTAATAAAATTTTTCCTTTCAAATGTTCCGACCTTTCAATAAGGGAAATTATTGACATAAATAAATGTAGGGGGATGAATGTAAGCTCGGGCGAAGAGCCAAAAGCCCAATGAACTGCTCTAAAGAATGGACCCAGCCTAAGGTATGGTTATGAACGAAGAAGCCTATTGAGTGAGGAGAAACCATTGAAGCCCACACCACAATGGAAATCCAAGCTGACTTCATTCCCCGAGGTCCATTACCGAGGTGGCAGACAAAACTTTCTTCTCGAAGAAATGAATATAATGCAGTTAATATGTCCCTTCTAAACCGAGGTTTCTCCTCTTCTTAAGCTCCCTCCAAAGGACACGACAAAGAAAACGTAGGACCCAATAAAGTAATCACCTCCGCATTAATGAGACCTCTCACCTAATGTCAGCTACACTCAATACCGAATGACTGGCTTGAATAATAGAAGCACCCCTTAAGTCTACTTTCATGATCAAAAAGTGGTAGAACAGAAGGATGATGGGACAAGTATCCCCTAAAATCCAACTGGGAACTAAATAGCTAGAAGAGGGAGAGGAAGTGAGAAGTAGCTATAAAAGGAGAGGGAAGCCACAGAGAAAGGGTTGAGAAAATTCCACAGCAAAAGCTTAGGGCAAGAACAATATATATATATATATATATATAGAGAGAGAGAGAGAGAGAGAGAGAGAGAGAGAGAGAGAGAGAGAGAGAGAGAGAGTTGTGTAGATGAAGCCTCCTCAACTGCAGCGTTGTTGGTTGTTTTTCAGCCCCACAATAAATATTTATTATTTGATTTATGAGAAATTCAAAATGGTTGTCAGTGTTCATAAATTCTTAAGTATAAGACTATTTTGTCTCAACATATATAGAGATATATAGACCTCTAGCTATGTGAAGTGAATGGGATGTACAAAAACAAATGTAGTTTTGTCTTACCACTTTTATATGAAGCAACATATTTCTAAAACACTTGTATGGTTTTTTTCCTCTTCTTTTAATGAAAAATATATCCCTACTACACTATATTTCTAGGTAAAAGAAAGTATTGTTTTAAGAGTTTCATATTCTACAATATGTATAGGCTTGTAAGGATAACTTGACAAGGTGTCTAGGTCATTCTATCCCAGGGGCACACATAATATTGTTAGTCTACTACACTAGAAATCTCATAGACGGCGTGTATCGTCTCAAGATAGTGACCTGACCTGGTCCATGTCTCAGCCCCGCCACCTAAAAATTTTTTTGAATTGACAATAAATTATATTTTTATTTTATGAGACGATCATTGATGTTGTCCAATTTTGTAACGGAAATTGTAGTGCAGCTAAGCTAAGGTTGTCGTTCCACCGAGAAAAGGAAAACAAGAACATGTCAAAAGCACCAATAATATATAGAAAAATATGATTGAAACTTAAGAAAAAGAAAGTTTGGTAAAATTCAACAATTAAAATCACTAGGGCGTTAGGGTTCGTCCACTATTTTTAAGCATCCACTAACAATCCAATTTAGTACACAATCGGGTAAGTAAACACATAAATTATCCGATTGGAAAATTTAGAAATATGCTTCATTAATAAAAATTTCTTTGGTTGATTATATTCATCAACTGTTCCAACAATTTATTCAAGAAAACAATAACTTTGCTAAAAAAGCTCAAGAACATCATATACTTTAGAGGCAATACTATGGAAAAAGTAATATCTAACAAAATTACCCTGTTTTACAAGAAAGATTATAAAACCATATTCTAACAATGAGAAGATTCAAGAATAGACTTATGAAAGAATTAGAAATTAAATATCAATCTAACAAAACAATTATGAAAAGAAAAAAAAAAATTGATTTCAATAATCAAAACGTGAAAAACATGCTTGGATTGAATAGTGGACAACTTACAACATTGGGGATTTACCCCTAATCCTAACTTAGGTTCTTAAACTTCCATTGAAAATAAAAACTCTAAAAATTGATGAAAAATAAGGTTTTTTAGCAGCCAAAAACGTGGCTGCCTTTGTATCCCTTTAATATTTATAATATTCAAAACCCTAAAATACATGCTCCCTAGAAAGGAAAAAATAAAATGTCAATTCTCATTTTTCAACAATTGGTCAACATCCAGGTTGGTTTTGGCCTTGAATACAGATGATTCTAAAATTTTGGTAAACTACAAAGTTTTAGATCTTCAAGTCCTGTTTCCGTGCCACAAGAATCAAGTCAATCCAATATTGGAGTAAAAAGATATGGCCAAAATACCAATATTGATCATAATATTTCTATGCCAAGATTATTTCCATCTTTGGCTTAAACGAATCTCCCTCTTTCTTTCTATGTTACCACACATCTTTGACTCATTAAATTCTTCAAAAGCCAGTTCTCAATTGAGCTTCACCCTTGAATTCTCTTAGCTTCATGTTTGCATGCTTAGTTTATTAGTTTTAGTCTCTAACAAAAAAAAAAAAAATACACATAATGAGTATATTTTAGAGAAAACTTACAAACTCTTATATATACGTGTAAGTGTGGGAATAAACACAAAATAGATGTGATAATGTCTACCAATACTAAGATAATATTGTACTTTTAAGCTATTATCAATCATCAAGGTAATATCTCTCCTTTGTTCTCTTATTTTATGGTACAAATGTAAATTTAGTGAAATATCTTTATTTTATTTTACAATAGTCATTCTATAAATTATAAATTGTAATATATATATATATATATATATATCAATTATTGTTCTAGTTAACAACAAGATGGAATAGTGCACTAAAGAACTTTAATACTAGCCAAGAGCTTTGTAGCTTAAATGACAACTCCCCATACACAAAGTGTTGGAAGTGTAGGGGAGAAATGGTTCGACCCGCAGGATAAGTATCATATTGTAACTATTTGAAAAAAAAAAAAAAAAAAACCCTTTAATGCTAACATTCAAATATTCTACTTTAGCCAAAACTATGTTTAGCTTTTAAGGACTTTGGCATTAGTGTAGTAAGTAGAGTTTTAAATGCAAGGCTTTATTAGTAGATTTTTTACAATATGTTAGAATTCCAACCTAAAAAGCTCTTTAGCGTTTGAATGTTTAAATAACGTTATTTGAGTAATAGTTTTTGTTTTTTAAACAACACAACACGTATTTTTACAACACTTTTTCACCCACACATATTTTTACAACACTTAAATAATGTTACTATAACAACATTACTAAACTGACCCTAAATTTTTGTATTTAGCTACTAAGAAGATCATTATAAACTTTTTGGTGTTTCTAAAAGAGACATCCAGTGTTCAAATCCCCTCCTTAATTGCTATAAAACTATCAAATTAACAAACACACAAAAAGAAGTCAAGATTTATAAATTTCAAATCCACCCCCCCCCCCCAAAAAAAATCTCTTTAAGAGAATTACAAAAATGAATCTAAGAGTCTTGAACATTTTTTCTCTTTTTTGGTCTTGCATTACTACCTCTTTGTTTTGATAAGTTAAGTAATGTTATTTTTAGAGCACTAGCATTAGTTGTGCCATCCCAAATTTTATTTTCCCATACCCAAACCTACTTAATCTATTTTAACACATCATTTTACAATACGCCCTACATCAAATGTTCTATTTTAAAAATTCAATACATTAAAATAATATAAAAAACCATTCAATTTTTATAATCTCAAAACCTCTCTTCTCTCTACTATGAACTCATTCACCACAGCCTCCTCAACCACAACCGAATTCCACAGTGACAACCACCCATAACCACCGGCCACCATGATGCTAAAATACAAAAAAAAAAAAAAAAAAAAAAAAAAAAAACCCAAATGCAAAACACTACCAAAATCAACCCAACCACAAGCAAAAAATATAAACCTAGCAAACCTCTAGATCAGAACACCAAAACCACCACCACCTACAGCCCAACCCAAAACCATTGCTGCCACCACCGAGTCAAAGAAAAATTGAGAGGAGAGAGATCAAAACCCACCACTAGATCGGAACCCACCAAATCCAAAAACCCACCACCATCAATCACCACCCAAAATCAACCCAACACCACCCGCCAAAACCACCACCAGTCACCACCACCTCAAAACAACAAACCTATAGAACTACAATCCCATTTCTCATACCAAATCCAATCCCCAAAATTAACCATATGTTGGAAAAATAGCATGGAGTGAATAAGAAATTGATGTTTTCTATATTCACTTGAAGATGTTATTAAAAGGAAAAAGATAATATATGAGTTTATATGCTCATGAGTTGGACATTGAGTTAGGATTTTGGCATATGTGAACTGGGCCTACTTGTCCAAATAATAATATTTTATTATTTTAATTTTTGAGTCGAGTTAGTACGTGCATGAGTAGTTATTACTGAAATAGAGTGCCTATTCAAGAACGTATAATTTTTCATAGTCCCTCATTCATAAAAACTACTTTTCAGAAAACTCTCCCAGTGAGAATATTTTGTGCATTTCATTTTGTATCAAAGAGAGAGAAAGAGACATTGAGTAGTTTGCAGAGCACGACGTTGTGTGCTTCGTTTTCGTGTTGTAGATTATTTTATCCTAGGAGGCAGACATTTGTGAGTCTCAAAACACCACAGTGATTGTGTGAAGGGCGAAATCTGTTTTAAGGAGATTGTGTCAAACACAAGACTCGATCTAAATCATCTATCCTTCACACATTTGGTCTGTGAGTTTTTAATTATTTGCAGATTTTTTATATATTATATTTTGCTTTTGCCTATCATATCTATTTGTGCTATTGCTTATATTTAGATTTGTATGTTGTTCCTTTTGCTTTATCACAAAAGTTAATTGTTGAAATATATCCAACACCATAAACAAGCAAACAAAGAGAGGGATTCGGTGCATAGCAAGATTAGGCAGAGTTTGGCAGGGGCAGCGAAGGTAGGTGCTTGGCGAGATCGGTTATGGGCTAGAGATCACTATGGACGGAGATCACTTTGAGAGAGAGGAAGAGAGTGTGAGAGAGAGAGAGAGAGGTTGAGATAGAGAGAGAAGGATTGAGAGAATGGGTGAGGCAGACGGGAGTGATGAGATAGATATGTGAAAGGAGAGAGAAAAAGAATATTAAAGAAAATTTAGCATTTGTTCTAAATTTGGAATGACACTGTTCATCCATGCTAAATTTTTTGACATTTAGAACATCCGATGTAAGTGATTTTTTAGTGTTTGGTATATTTGGCATTTAGCACACCTGATGCTAATGTCCCAATATTGCTATTCATTATAGTAATTGTTTTGTTATTAAAATAAGATTTATAAGCTTCAATTAACTTAATTGGTAATATATCTCTTTCTCAAAAAAAAAAAAAAATGCTAATATATCTTATTTATCAATTAAGGGGTCTAAGTTGATATATATATATATATATATATATATATTATTAATAAGAGGATTCTCATGTTTTGCCTTCAATTTTCGATGTACCAAAATATTCTCATACAAATTCTAAATCATACCCTTTAGTTTAATTTTTTTTCAAAAAAAAAAAAAAAAAAAAAGGTTAAAACAGTAATACTATTTCACGTACAAAACAAAAAACAAAAAAACAAAAGAAAAATTTTAAAAAAACAAAACAAAACAAAAATAAAAAACAAAAACCATTATTCTCACCACCCATATGTATTCAAACGTTTGATTCTTATCTGTATTTTTTATCTATTTGAATTCAAATACTTCAATTATCTTTATAAAAAAAAAATACAAAATTACTTCTTCCAAAAAAATGTTAAAAGAGTAATACTATCTCACATACAAAAGGGAAAAAAGAAAACCGTTATTCTCACTACCCATTTGTATTCAAATGCTTGATTCTTATCTGTATTTGTTATCTATTTATATTCAAATACTTCAATTATCTTTATATAAAAAATACAAAATTACTTCTTAAAAAAAAAAAAAAAAAAAAAAAAAAAAACCCACTACCTCATGTAAAAACTACTCATTCTTATCCCGAAATTTTTATGGTTTTTTTTTTTTTTTTTTAATTCTTTAAAACATTCCAAAATTTTTGTTATCACAATCAACATCCATCCATACTAAAATATATCGTCTTTCTTGTGTTTAAATCTCAAATTTTTTTACTTATCACAATCAATAAATTCAAATGTCTAATTAGGTTTCAACTTCTTACGATTCTCTATTTCATTTTTAAACATTATTCCATATTACCTTACCTCTTTCCTTAAAAAAAAAAATACACAGTTATTTATATATCACTTTTAAATATTATAACACTAAACAAAAATAAATAAATAAATAAAGCATTATTGCACGCGCAAAGCGCGTGTAATGAGTCTAATATGTATATGTGTGTGTGTGTGTGTGTGTGTGTGTGTGTGTATAATATGAGTTGGATTCAAGTTACACATATGGAACATTAAGTAATGTTACACTACTCAATATTTTTTAATTAGATATGAATTTTGACAAACCCTTTGTTTGATTATATTATCTTCGTATATTCTCCATGCTTGAAAATTTTTGAAATGATCAAATATTAATAGCCGTGTCATCAAT